>JARDUL010169555.1:0-10347 GCA_030265205.1 Dirona pellucida
CTTGTCCCTTTTTGTTTTGCCAATTGATCTTCTAAGAAATTTCATTTCTGATGCTTGCAATCTGCTTTTATCTCTATCGTCTAGGGACCATGATTCACTACCGTAAGCTAGTATTGGGCAGTATATTGAGTTAAATATGGACATTTTTGTTTTTGTGGTTAGTAATAATAAATGATAATTTTTTATAATACATATATTGAAACAAATGCATAATACAACGCATTCAATAAGATGCGATACAATACATAATACTTCAATACAATGCACTAATAATGAAAATAAATGAAGAGGAAGCGGGCACTGATGGTCTAGTAGACAGAATGATAGTGCGATAATGTGACAGTGCCAGTGAGGCACAAGAACAGAAAATAGAAAATACATTTTCCTCGACTGGGGGAATCAAACCCATGCCTGCCACGGCAACTCTGCGTCGCTGTGAACAGAAAACATGCTCACTACCTCTGGACTAATTCGCCATATAAATATTCTACTAGTGTTGGGATAAATTCAAGTGACAAAGGCCTGAATGATGGAACTCAATTGGTTTTTATAACAAAAAGAAGGAAAAAAAATACTTTGTGCGAAAATATTTCAAGGTTATCATGTTTAAAAACACCTGAAGGGAATGTGTAAGTGGTTTTCTATGAAATAGAACAAAACAAAGCAAGTGACGTTTTGAGCAAAGGCCTCCGTCAAGTGATCACTGGCTTAAACCTCTTTAGCTGAGTTTGAGTGTCACGACTCAGACCTGCCAAAAACCTTGAAAAGAAAACTCTGCACTATCCTGACAAAGAGTCAGAATTTAGAGGAAACAAATCTGTATCTTCTTCACTGAAGGACTTATCATAAAAGCAATTTTTTTTTAAATGCTCTTTATATTTAAAATTTAATGTATATGAATTCAGCTCACATTTTGTGTTTAAAACATTTGAGTACAATTCGACCAACTCTGTGTCTGACCGAGGACAGTATACAAAGCAGAAGGCATCGCTGCCCAGACCCCACTAGTACTAGTACACATAGCCTGATACAGAGCTGGCCAAACACCAGGTGCCGATGCAAGCAGGGGTTCAGCTCCTCATAATAACTGTCCACCATCAAATTACCAGATCTTGTCTAATGTCCATTTCTTCACCACTTTTATGATAATAGTTAGAGAGCCCAAAACATTTCAATAATTAGACCGAAAGACACTTACAGGGATGAAGGCAAAAATAGTTTCCATATCACTATTGCTTAGAACATCTTTGAGCGGTTCAATGAAGTGCTGCAAAGAAAGAAGGAAAAAAATCATAATATTACAATTGACTAAAACATAGTTTTGGAATTTCAAAACTATAAACTTAACTCTATTCATTATCATTTATTTATTCAATTTACTTATCAAAGTTATCATCCATTTTATTATTATTACTTCCTTTATTCATTGAAAACACCTGGTATTTTTTGGGTATCAGGTGACTATTATTACCAATACTGACATCAACATTACAGAAAATTGTCATGAGCACAAAGTACCACCCTCTTCCATTCTTCACTCACTGTTTGAATCATCTCCAGAGCTTGTTTATAATTAGCCTCTGTGTCCAACAACTCTTTGATGCAGTAATCTCTTTTGCTTAACGGTTCGGCAGTACTGCTGGTCTGAAAAATGTTTTGAAGAAAAAAAGGCAATTCAATAATGACAGACTTTTAACACAATTTTCCAATTCCTCGAAATATTTCAATTATATATCCATATACACAATACTTAATACTGCCGAGGACCATTAACATTTAATTGAGATAAGAATATTCTAAACGTAATAATTACTGTGTTTGCCAAGTTCTGAAAAGTGACCCA
Organism: Dirona pellucida; assembly: GCA_030265205.1. NCBI lineage: Eukaryota > Metazoa > Mollusca > Gastropoda > Nudibranchia > Dironidae > Dirona > Dirona pellucida. The sequence continues at coordinate 1,844 of JARDUL010169555.1, forward strand.
ATTCAACAGCCCACTATTGATTCTTTTTGTCTTTATTAATTACAAGGTTGTTTTTTTGTTCGGAGGGCTTCTTTAAACAAAAACTAGATGTACCAAACACAAAAAAGGCATGTTTAATGTAAACAAAAACAATAAGGCGACAGAGGTTGGATTTGGACACTGGTCAGGACTTGCCATTCAGAATCTAAAAATGCGATATATTTCTTGATTGGTGCTGAACTCTTTTGTATTTTACTGACCATGAAAAACATTTCCCATTTTTTATTAAGATTAAGCCAGCCAAAATTCTGGCTAACAACAACAACATCAACAACAAAAAACAAGCCTCAAATCTGTCATTACAATTTCACATACTTAAATCCTATCTTTTATACCACCTACATCTCAGATTTAACCAACCAAAACGCTTACTATGATTTTGTTTAAATGATTATACGCGTACATTATCTTTATATTACTCATTCAAGTCCTAACTTCACTTCAAGTCAAAGCAAATAAATCTTAAAATGGAAGCAGAGTCACGACGGAGAACATTGTGTCATCATAGACAATAATCCCAAGATATTCTCCTCAAACTGATAAACCTGCCCGTTTAATCATAAGATTGGCCGGCCTGCCAAAATTCTTGCTGCCAAACATTCCTGAGTGGATTCTATTGATATTTTTTCTCATACCAGGTGCTGTATTGACAGACCATATTATGTTAACTGTTAGAACATTTGGGCGCAACCTTATTGCTGTGAATTGCACTCACAATATTGCATGATTCATTGTATTATTCATGTAATTTTTAAATATAAAATTGTGCCAAAATGTTCTAACAGTTCATGTATGGTCTGTTAATAAGGCCCCAGTTTTAGTTTCTTGTCAAAGTAAATCTTAAAATGGAAGCAGAGACATAATGTGAGAGATTGTGTCCTAAATGATGATAATTGTAAGATTTTTTCCTCAAGCCCACATATTTGCCTATCTGTGCAATGATAATATTGGCCTTCAAAAAATTTTGCTGGCATAAAAAAAAATTTGTTTTTAATTCATATCCCTGAATGAATTCTACTAACATTATTTCTCATTCAAGTTCTAGTTTCTTGTCAGTCAAAGGAATTAAAATCTTACAATTGAAATCCGGTCACGCCGGGGGAGATCATGTCGAAGAAGATCATCGTAGACTGATTCTTCGGGTTGGTAAACAGTGTCGTATATATCATCTTGGTCCTCCAAGTCGTTTACTCTGAAGGGAACAATCAGGAAAGGGAACAATCAGGAAATGAAACATGCATCATGAAAACAATAATTCACTTTATTCATGTATTTCTGTAAATCTGTAAACACAACAATCGAAACTAGCTCCACCACCAAGCATTGGATATTGAGGAGCCGGAAAGTCCCATGAGAAGGTGGGAGAAGAACAAGAAGAAGAGAAAGAAAAAGACTAAGAAATAATTAATTATTTTTTTTAAAGCAGGGAAGAGATGAGGAATAATAAGAAGAAAAAGAAATGTTAACTTGTGTTAAAAAGTCATAGAGTGTCTACTCACAAGGCCAAATCCTGCAAATTGCCGTAAACATCTTCATGTTCGTCTGTCAGACCGTGGGCCCCTGACTCCGGAGGGAAGCCACTGTACCAGCATCATCAACGGCCACGGATGGGGAAACAAAACAAAATAAGAAAAAATAAATAAATATATATATATTGTTAAAATCATAAAAAAGTTTGAAAATACCCACGCTGTAGGTCCCAGTTGTCTTGCAACTGTGGAGTAACCACTAGGGGTAACAGTTAAAGATGAGATAGATATAAGATAAAAATACTTTATTCCATCCCCGTGGGGGAAAACCTTAGTATAAAACGGCCACATATATATAAAAAGATATGGACCTTGTGGTACATTGTTGTCCAATTTACAGGTAAAGGTCTTTTGGAGACGTCATCATATATTTCCTGATGCAGAGTCTTTCTAGCCACGCTTGAGGTGATGAGTGGTGAATTATACCAAAAATATTTAGTCGTTGACATTTTGATCTTTATTTCCATTTTCCCTGTGCTTTGCACCAATCAAATCTCGAAACATGACTGGCCCCTAAACAGAAGAGGGACTCGATAAACAGACAAAAAATGCAACACCAGGATATTATAAAACTGATGAGGGAAGTAAGGGTGTGCTGGCCCAAACACTTTAAACACATTTAAGATAAAAGAAGAGGGAGCGGGCACTGATGGTCTGGTAGACAGAGTGATAGTGGGATAATGTATGGGTTCAATTCCCCCCAGTCGACGAAAAATCTTTTTTGCTATTTTCTGTTCTTGTCTCTCACTGGCACTGTTAGATCATCCCACTATTATTCACACATTTAAGATAGAGATATATGTGTGTCTGTCACAGAAATATATAAAAGGATGTAGGAGATCATTTATAAACCAACCCCATAAAAGGCCATGACATCAATAATAACATATACTGTTTAACCAGTGTAGTCATACATTGCCGAAGATTAAGACACACATGAATATTTAAAATGTCCCCCCCCACCCCCCACAAATCATTCAATCTCAATTCAAAATGATAATATAAGGAACAGGATGTGCTGGTCATGCTATATTGTTATAATAGTAAAACAAAAACAAACATATATTATATTATAACAACAATAACAAAACAAGGTAAATTGTCATCATCTGCATCTACATCATTTGTCTGTGAGAATAATATAGACATCGAGTGAGACCATGTGATTGAAGCCATTCATAATACACACCAAGTGACGACAGTGGTGAGCTAGTATAAAATAAAAGTGAAGTGAAAGGAAAACAATACACTACTGTCATAGAATCAGCATGCAGAGAGAGAGAGAGAGAGAATGAATGAACGACAGCAATTCAATGTGAGAGTATGACGACTAAGTCACTTTCAGTTTTCATATATATAATCATTATTATATTGGTTTTTACAAAAGAACAGATTACTTTCAAAATGACCTCATTAATAATAGGTCAACCCTGCCATCCTTTAATAATATGTGTACTTTCTAGAGTTTCTGATGCAGAGACTTTCTAGCCATGTGTAAGGTGATGAGTGGTGTTAGTCCTTGTCATTTGGATTAACTTCCATTTGTAATGTGCACCTTTCAGAGCTTGACATATGACTGGCCCCTACACTGCTTCTTGTGGTATAGAGGGGACTTGATAAACAAACAAACACTTTCTAGAGTTTAACATGTCCTGTATGCTCTCTTTAGTCTTGATGGTAAAATGTTTGTCTTTTTTACATGTGTGTTGTAGGATGATTTCAACAAAGATGAATATTTTAATAAATAACCCCACTCCCGGATGAATCGGCTTTTGCATGTGGATGATCTTGACAAAGATGAAAAAGAAAATCTCCCTTCGCGTTAAACTTTCCACTGACGTGCGGGGAGATGAAATAGGAACCAAAGATGAAGCAAGACGAACAAAGCTAGTTGATTGGAAAAGATAAGTTCAAAACGTGTGGGGTCAGTGTTACACTCATAGCACTTGTGGAGGAAAGCTCAAAATCTGGTTACTGGGAAATTTCAATCCAGGCAAAACCACAGGCTACAATGAATGTCGCCAACAACTTACAATGGGATAAAATCATCCACCTCGTTATAATACGAAGTATGTGAGCTGTTCCGACCTCTTACGATGCCAGTGATGTTCTGAAATCCTCTTTGAAGTGCAACGATACAATGGTTTAATCATTTTTTTAAAACATGAAATGAGCATTTGAAAGATATACAACAGTAATACAAATATGTTTCATAGCATACAATAACGGTACAAAACCATATAAACGACATATTTACAATCTTAATTTTTGCTGCAGACAAACACCCAAAGCCATAATAAAAGCACAACTACTATAACTATAGAAAACTATTTCAGCAATCATGTCTACTGCGCAATAATCAGAAATAATGGTCAAAAAGTCTCAGTAGCACTTCATGGCAAAATCCTGATCCATTCGGAGCACAGTCTGAGTATTGAGACATTCATGGTATTCACGGTAGTAGCACCATGTTTGTTGCGTGCAGATTTTATTTTTAAAAATATAATTGGCTTCTAATCTCCGCACCAGAACTCGTAAGATATTCAGAACTGAATGTCAAACTAGGCCCAATATTCTAGAGGTAGAAATAAATAAATCAGGACCAAAAACAAGCTTTTTGACCCTGTCTCTGTCTAGGCCCCTGAATTATTATTGGAAGCATGTGCATCTGTGTGGCAGCGTGTAAAGATTTTTAAATAAGAAATTGTGGCGCACTTTGAGATAAATAAACACTCCAACTTTTAATCTTATTATGCAATGTTAATTATACCGTACCTGTATTTAAATTGAGCTAAATCTGTCTTTGAGAGTCTTGACAAAGTGTCCAAAACCTGATGACAAAAAGCAAAATGAATAATTTACTATAAAAGTAGTGGTGCCCAGCATTCAAGACAACAATCAATTTCTTTGACGAGCCAAAAATATTTTTTTTAAACAGTGAGTCAAAAAATATTTTAATAAAAAACAACACGATGGATTATACGTCTCACATAAACACTGCACACATACAAAAACAAACACGGATAACAAGAAATTTAAGAAAAGTAGCTGATTAGCCTAAAGCGTCCAAAAACTTTTTATTGGTCATGAACAATGCACTATCTCAAGTTTCCCTGATTAACCAGCATGCTCATTTCCTTGTTCTGCCATGAGAGAAACTGGGCCAGGGGAATTTGAGATCTGAGCAAGATTGTTTATATCCATATATATATATATAATAAATAATAACAATAATTTTCTCATAATTTATATTTTCCTGTTGTAGTAGTTGTAGTAGTAGTAGTAGTAATGTGTATATAATATATATGACAATCATTAGTTCCAAGATTGACAGAGATGAGAAAGATATTCAGCATTATATTTACTTTTTATACAGAAGGCAGAATACAAATATTTGTTGGATCTCCGTCAATGAGGATATTTTAGAAAAGTACTAGTACTAGCACAGATTCAGAGAGATGTATAAATATTTTAAACAAGTTTGGGATGACCACTTACTACAGGAATTTGTTGGTGTTTTTTTAGTATTCCAAAAATAACCTACCTTTCCAAAGTCTTTGACATCGAAGAGGTCATTTGGCTTGAATAGACTCGGAGCATCAAGCCCAAACACAGTGGTACAAGTATGAAGGAAAGTCCGAATATTTTTCATGCACAGAAACTGAGGAAAGAAAATTGATGACGTAGATAAAACATTTTTAAAGATAAATTTACAAACGAACAAATTACAAATTTCAGGAAGCAAAGAAGTAAAACAAAAGATTATTGAAAGTAGGGATGGGGTATTAACAAAAATATCAGTGGAGGTAAAAAAAAAATGTTCATGGTGTCCAATATCCCTGTTTAATTTGCATTATATTACAATTACACACACTGGAAAAAAATTGATTTGAATTATGTGCAATTGAACATCGAGAAATATTTTTTAGGTTTATATGGGTGACTGGCTAGACAGTTCAAGCTCATCACTCACACTGACCAGTCTTTGTGTAAAAGTATATGGAATCGGGAGGACGAATGACGCTTGTCTATTGATATTGCGGTATCATTTTTCAAGATTGATGTAAGGTTTTCTGTCTACTTTGACAAGATTATTATCTCAAGTGACCATAATAACCGACAGTGTGTTAATTTCTGTCAGAACACATTCTAAGCATCCCATAGTTCACTCATTCGCGTCGTGTTTATTGTTATATTGTTTACGAAAATCAAATCAAATTATCTAACTTTTAATAATCGGACGACATTTTTGAGGATATTAATGATCAAAACTATCAACAATGTGTTTTATCAGTGTTTTTACAAATAATTTCCGATGCAAAACCGCAAAGTTTTTTTTTTAAATCACTGCGCGTGTGTTACTTAACGTTGCGGGAAACTCATGGGCCGTGCGCAGTCGTCATTGCCGCCATGTGAAAACTGACTGACTAGTACTAGACACAAAAATACAGAAATTCTTTAAATATTTACTCATCAGATATTAATTTTGACGAAATATAGGCATTTATTAGTAAATTGAGCGTCAATTAATTATGAGCCCACGTGGTACTGATCGATCAGAACATGCCAGACATTCGAGATCACTGCTCGCTCGGCCGAAGTGATGACGAAAAACGACGACATTGTGGCGGCGATATTATCGTCTTCACGCAATCATTCATTTTTTATTGTATTCCTAAATTATTTAACTTATCTTCACCAAGGCATTAAAAATAGCAAGTCTCTACCTAAACATGTCATTCTATGAAGACTGCAATTTTTTCACTGATTATGGAAGTTGTGACGAGTTTAGTTGCTTCAGTGATATTTGTTTTCATCAGCATCACGCGCATCACAATTTTTTAAAAATTTGTATAAAATCACAATTTCTTCTTTTTTTTTCTTTCGTTGTCATGAATATTTAGGATCTATTTCTTCATCTAACATCCATAATAAATGTTGAAACTAATTTTATTAGCCATTCACTTTCCAGAACAAAAAAATCAAACGGTGAGTATTTGAATGTTGTAAGTGTAAGTTGTAGTGCCAGTGGCAGATTCACTGACGACACTGACTGATGCAATGTAGTAATCATGAGTCTTAGACTAACTGTCTAACTCTAACAACACAACAACCAGTAACTAGGCTTTTAGTAGACTTAGAAGAAGTTAGAACTCCTCCAATGCCAATGCTCAATGCCATGCTAGATGATTAGAGAGTTAGAGTTAGAGACTAGAGACTAGAGACTAGAGAGGAGAGGCTTGGGCTTGGTGGCAACTTTCTTCAAAATAGACTCAAAACTGAATCAATCGAGTTTCAGTTCCATTTGAGTTTGAGAGGGAGGGGAGTATTCATCAGTTATATTATAAATCACAACCCAAAATAATGTGGTGTTGCTGCATGACAGTTTTTCAATTGATGAATTGGGACTGGGACTGGGACTGGGGGGACTGACTGGTTCAGTTGGTGGCAAGTTCCAAAAGATGATAATGATGGCAACTGATACCTCGTCTTTGCATCACTATTAGACAAAGTCTTGATATTTCGCATAGGAAGCCTCTAAAGAAATAGTATTTATTAGTGTATATTAATATTAGAATTAAGAGTGTTTGTTAAAGTTAAAAACTAAGTTTGGTCTCCTCCTACTCGTATTTCGTAACTCACCTGTGACATTTGAGGACGTGAACTGAAGTCTTTCATATCAATACAACCGGGTCGAAGAGACATAACCAGGTGGCAAATAAGTACTCCATCACGAAGAGCTTGAGCTAGATCAAATGCAGTAGCTTCTGGCTTTGTAGCCTTGTGGTCGGCTGGCAAGATTTGACATCTTACCAGCCAACCTACACAGTTTCGCCACTCGTCTGCAGCCATTTTGGAATTTTCTTCCTCTTCCTGTTTTGATCTCGGGGAAATGCTCGCCAAGCTGACCAATAGATAAGCTGGCCACTGCTGACGTTAGCAGACAATAAAAATAAAAACCGCCAAATTATATTTTGAAAACTACCGCTATTTGATGTTTGATGCTATTAGATATATTTTTCATATGTTTGGATATAAAAATTCAAAGAAAAGATGAGTAAAATCAATTGCACTTTTTTAATCAGCTTTGGCATTGAAAAAATATGACCTAGGTAAAGTTTCGATTTTGTTGTACCAAACCGTTTGTGTCCGCGCACAATTTGCGGATCTAAAATCTGACAGGTAGAAATTGATTTATAAATAGCAGCTAGCAAATATAATAATATGTTTTGTCATTTAGTGGGATTGGAATCAGTCTAAGTCCCGATAACTAGATATCTTGAAGTTCGGAAGGTGATTTCAGAAAACATAAAGGAAATGACTGGGTAGAACTCAAACAGAGATTTTGATATAATAATATTATTATTTAAAGACCTCTGGTCAAATCTAGGATTTCGTAAAGAGATTTAAGAGAGTACAAGACAGATTAAACCATAACCGATGGCATTTCAAAGTGTTTAAACATGCTTTTATCATTTGATTGCTGAAAAATGCACTTGTGACGCCAGTGACCATTAATGGAAAAGGTTGATCAAAATCGGAAGAGAGGAACATTGTCAAATTTTGATTTGGAAATAATGATAGAATTACTATGCCAGATAGATAGTCGTTTTTCCACTAAACTTTTGAAACGTCACATTATTCTAACTTGATGGGGGTTTTGGGAAGAGAATAATTTATATCTTTGTCAATACACATTTTATCTTGAATAGTTTGTCAAAATATGCTTAAGATTTTTGCCGTGTTACATCTAAAGGATATATCTTCGTTTTAAATTGTCTTGTAAATAGTAGAATAATCTGACAAGTCTTTAGCTACGACCATCGATTGCTTTTTGCTTTTACTTGTATCCATGGCTCAGGTTGGGGGGGGGGGGGGGGGGGGGGGGGGGGGGGGGGGGGGGGGGGGGGGGGGGGGGGGGGGGGGGGGGGGGGG
>JARDUL010169666.1:0-10344 GCA_030265205.1 Dirona pellucida
AGATTTTTAAGGCAAGCAGGGGATCAGTCCACTGTGCCAATAAACCTTGTTTGGTACAAGAAGCAATACACTGTTCATTATTACTCATATCTAGACCAGACAACATGTTATTGTAGCCTCATGTATTCACCCAACAGCTATAGAAACTGGTAATTTTACCAAAGAGGCAAAAAACGTATTATGTGATTATATATATATATATATCAATTCAAGATCTTTTTGCTGTCTCCTTAACTCTACAGAATACATTTATCTCAATTTGAGAATTTCCTCAAGGCTGTGGATCCATGTCCAAGCCAAGAGTACAAGAATTACCTGCATGGAAGATAGCCGTCAGATCACACTGGCAATTCAAAATGATTTTCTTTAACTTCCTTGTCACCTGCAAAACAATTTAAGAGGTATACAAATGAGTCAACCATTTTCTTTTCAATGTAGCATTTATTTTTTGGTCAGTACCAAATCTTACAAATAAATATACCCTATATATATATTTCAAAAATATCTGTAATAAAAGAATTAAAAGAAAAGATGTAGAAATTTGATTCACGTCTGTTTGCAACACTGAGGTCATATACACACCATCTTTGATCCTCATCCGCCAACACTTCACAAGCATTATTCATTATCATTCTTATAAAATATAAAACATCAAAGTCATTAAAGCACATTTCAAAGAATAGCAAGCAAAATACGTAGAGCGGTATTCCATGATTGATATATATGTAAATGTTGAAACCTGGTATGTGAAAGGAAAAAACAATATGAACTTATGTTTCTCACATATTCATCTAAAACGAACACATCACTTGTCTAAAAAATATATAAAAAAATATAATAAAATTGATAAATCAATAAATAAATACATCAATGAACATAAGCGAATACAAAAGATAATATCAAATGAAACAAATCACTCAAATCAAGACTATAACTTGAAATTGATCTAAAAATGAACCAAGGTCATTGTTGAAAAACTTCTCCAGAAAACGAATTTTGAATTCTAAAATAATAAAAAAGTGATAAGAAAAGGATTACCTGAGCAAGAAAACACATAAAACCTTCTATCACATCAGTAAAGTTCCCAATACCTGTGAGGCAAAAAAAAAAAAGAAGGAAAAAAAAAGAAAAGAAAAAAGAAGAAATATTAGAGAAATATCAAATACGAGCTAGTGCTTCTGTTGACTAATTGCTACCACAACTAAAAGTTTTCAACGAATTCTACTACCTCCACTACACAAAAACTATTACTTCTAAAACTACTGCAGTTACCTTGCAGATCTAAAGAAGTTCCCCATTTTACAAGCAGAAATTCTAAAATTTGTCCAAAATGAAAAATCAACATAAACCTAAAAATAATAATTTTAAATCTACTTTTAAACTTGATTAAATATGATTTTTAAGCCACCATCGCTTAATGAATCACCGTTTCTGGCAAGTTGAATATATGTTTGCTGTCTAAGGAAGAAAATTCATTTGTTTTTTGCTTATGTCCAAAAACTTTATAGGGAATAATAGAAATATCAATTTTGAGCTATTCAAATTAATGTCGGTATCCAAGCGTTGTCTTTTATCGCCATTTCCTGACAGTGACAGTGAAGTAAAAAAAAACTAACCCCAAAACAACCAAACACAAATCCTACCCCCTCCAACAGAAGAAATGAACCATTATTCACCTGCATTGAACATTTGCAAAGACCTGGTACACACATTTTCCACAATAGCTTTTGAATAGGGTACAACGCTTTCTTGTTGGCCAAATATTAACAACATCTGCGAAAAAAACACCAAAAATTAAATCAAAGACATGTCAATACAATGGGTACGAAGCACACACACACAACCTGCACCCCCTCCCTACATGAAAAAGTCGTGCATTCATTATGACAAACCATGCATTTTGTAATTTGGCGGGGACTTCTGTCGTTAAAACCACAAAAAAGGGACACCTTCTTTCCATGATAAAACCTTTCCCGTGACGAAAGAGAGGACGCACCTGCTTGCATAGATCGATAACTGGGGTGTTGGGACATTTTTGGTAGAGATTGATGACTAGCTGTGTCAGCTCCCCTGCCATGGGGAGGAAATCATCGTCCAGTTTTTGTAAAGCTTTCTTGTACAAATCACACACAGACTGGGGAATAAAATATTGGATTTAAATAAAGATATTAATGACGTGTATGTAGGACAGCGGGACAGATCAGTCTTTAAAACTTGTTGAAACAGGATTAAAAATAGGAGAGAGAGAGAAGATATATATTGAAAAAAAAAAAAAAGAAGAAAAATAAATAAATTTTGTGTTGAATCATTACTTAATAATAATAATAATAATAATAATAATAATAATATTAATAATAATAATAATAATAATAATAATAATAATAATAATAATAATAATCCTAATCGTCTTTAATGGAAAAATAAACATTCCCATTATTTAAAAAATAATTTTGGATACATATCTGCAGGTCAAAAGGCTGAATCCTGAGCATGACAGATTTGAATGTTTCATAATGAGATAAATCCAAAGACATATTCAGGGACAAACAGAGAAAACATGTCTTCGCCGTAAGAACAGCGCTGACATAATATTATAGTACCATGAAAAAAATATAAATTATTCTCATAATTAGTAATTCAACAACTTTTCTCCAAAAATAACCGAATTAAAGCTTTGCAATTCATCCCGTTTCTATAGTATAGAGAGAACAAAAGCTGGTACTTCATTTTCACTTGAACCTATACTATTATGTATTTTACATTCCTTTTATTCAAATGTTGAGCTTCCAGCAGCCCCCATTCCCCCGTTTAAAGGATAAGTAAGCGTAAGGACTTACCTCAACAATACTGGTATCAAAAATCCACAAGAAGGCAATTTTATGAATAGAGGGAGAGATCTTTTCAAGTATCACATAAATCTGAAAAGAAATAAAATAATCATTGCTAGTATAACAATGGATTTGTAAATGTTGTTGTTGTTTATCGAGTCACCTTTATACTGCAAAAAGCAGTGTAGGGGCCAGCCATGTGTCAAGCTCTAAAGGGTGTACATGACAAACTTCAGTTAATCCAAATGATGAGGACTAACACCACTCATCACCTTACACATGGCTAGAAAGACTGCATCAGAAATTCAAGACAAGCAGGTGATGAGCCCACTGCGTTGGATTTGTAAATAATAATTCTAATTCAACTGTGTGACAAGTTGGTCTGACTGATGAATTGAACTAGTTTGGGGTGTTGTTTGTTTTTACCTCACCCCCATCTTCTATTTTACTATCTACCACTGTATTTCCACAACTGATAGATTTAAAAAAAAAAAAAGGGGGGGGGGGGGAGAGAAAGAAAGAGAGAGAAGAAAAATATAGAAGAGATAAAAATCTAGCAATGTTTTATTTTTTTGGGCTGATCCGCTCCCTGCCTTAAAAATCTTGATCCATAGACTTTCAAGCTCTGTATTAGACCATGTGTACTAGAGGGGCATAGACTTGCACTTAACCTGGATACGCTTTACCTGGGTCTGCGCATCGAAGTCTTCTGCCTTGAACCCTGTTCTCGGCCAAACACAGAGCTTGTCCCTACACTGTTTAATTACGGTCCTAAAGGGAACAGATAACAATAAAGGTCATTAATCAATTGAGGTAAAAGCAGTGATGATTGGATTATTCCCCTTACAGGCTTTGGCTCGTTCACTGGTTGTTGTTGCTGTTGTTGCGGCGTTTGGTTTCTGAAGCTTGATGATTCGTCCTCCCCTCCCTCCAAGTCGGTGTCCAGAGATCCAAAAAGCCAGGCAAAGATATTGACGGCCGTGTGAACCTCATTGCGTGTAGATGGACTTGGCTGATGATGGGAGTTGTGAAAAATCAAAATTTTAAAATCAAAATGAAAATATAAAAAATAAAATAAATAAATATAAATAAATAAATCAAAATTAAATATATATCAATACATTAATGATACAATGGCACTGAGTGGCCTCCTCTGCCTAAGATCACCGTCTCCGGGTGACGAGAAAATTGTGCTCTTGGTCTCTTCCGCACTGGATGAAGTATGTGCCGCGCAAACTCATCTGAGTATCCCAGCTAATACTAATACACTTAATTGCAGGCTGGGAACTGCTTTTGACCTGGCCCACTTTTTTTAATGGTTTAATTGTTTTTGGTTATGTTTTAAAATTTGTATGCTTCTTTTTATAGTTGGTCAATAAAGACTACACTTATTTATTTGAATTGCACCTTGATGAGTGACCATGCTCTTAGAAGGGTAAATTTTACAGTAAAAATTATTATGTTGTGCATGACGACCGTACTACCTAAAGCAGCTTGCTTTTAGGACGGAGACTACTGTACAATGTTTTAGTATCTGAATCTTTCAAAATTACCTGACTCTGCAAATAGGAATCGTGGGTTTTGATGATAAAGAAAGAAGAATAGATCGTTCAAAATCAAGGTTAAGTGCAGCAAAAAGTTGAAACCTAGCTGAATTGTTCCAGGTGTTGTGATTTTACAACTACAGTAGCTTTTTTTTCTTTGCCCCGGGCCTCAAACCTGCGCCGTTAACTGATAGGTCATGTGTGCAGCCAATGAACCACCATAAATACGTCATTTTTTTTGTATCATTGGATTGAATCATACTCACAACATGACGGCATTCACTGGCTGCAGACACATCGTATTGGTTAACATAGCGCCTGAGTATACACAGCCCCTTGGGAGCCGAGGTTAAATAAACGAAGAGAAAAACAAAAAACTATCAATAAATTGACATATATCGGCAGTGTTTGCTCACCTCAGCGTCAGCCAGAGCCTGCAGCCTGTTGATGTGGGGTGAGATGATAGTGTTTAAGTACTGCAGGATTTCACCCGACGTCATCACAGAGAGCACGTGACCCACACTGGACATGAGGCGCAGCAAGTCTCTTGACTGGGCAGGACAGAAATACAGTAAACAGACATTCAAATGCACTCCAGCAAAAACATTTTCTTTTTCTTCTTGGTGTTCTAGACAAAGCGTAAGTGTTTCCAGAGTTTGTGTTTGTGCTTAGCCATATTCTTGTAAAAAAAATATTTCAGTAGTTTGTTGTTTGTTTATCGAGTCCCCTTTACACCACAGAAAGCAGTGTAGGAGCCAGCCATATGTCAAGCTATGAAGGGTGTACATGACAAATGGAAGTAAATCCAAATGACAACGAGGACTAACACCACTCAATACCATACACATGGCTAGAAAGACTGCATCAGAAATCAAAGACGAGCAGGTGATGAGCCCACCGCATTATTTCAGTAGCAACAAAGAAAAAAAATTATTCTTCCCATACAAATTGTATTTCAACCATGGCAAAATTCTACACCAAATCAAATCATTTTTTCTGTTTCCTGAGAAAGGACAGAAATAGTACGGGGAATATTCAAAAAGTTTGAAAACTTATTATAAAACTCATCTAACTCAAGCTCAGTTTGCATGATTGCTATCCAGTGTTTCGACAATGTAATTAACTAATCCATTAATGTCAAGAGAAATAAAATACACTGAAAATCGGTCCATTGGATTTTTTTCTCCAGAAAAGGCAATCCAGATGTGCTGCAGTAGGTGGTTCTAAAGTAAAACAGTAAGTAACAAAACGTTATCTATACGCATGCCAGGTAGTACACATCTTAATAAAGAATTTCATTATGACTTCAGTAAACTTAGGAATGCAAATAAGTAACTTTATGAATAGCATAAAAGTATTTTCAACAACAAAAAGAAAATTGGTTTAAAAATACGGTCTAACACACACACATACACAAAAGAAAAACAATCTTACTTGCAATGCATTGGCTTCAAATGAATTCTGAAATCAAAAGAAAATTTGACAAATTAAAAAAATGTGTATGTCAAGAGAGATTTTAGTGAATTTTGGTGATTGCTTGTTCTTGTCTGTAAATAATGCACTCCAGCATAACATTTTCTACCAAAAACCACATCATAAATATGCAAACAGAGTCATCGGTAGAAACAGTTGTTCAGCTTTCATTTTTCAATTTTCAGGTTGTTTTTTTTTTTCTCTTCTTTTTTTTTCAATTTTCAGGTGTGTTTTGTCACTCTGAAGCTATTGAATCTTCACAATAGCCTTTTCCTGTCTCATCGATTTATTATTATTATTATTATTATTATTATTATTATTATTATTATTATTATTATTATTATCAATATTATTATTAATATCATTATTAATATCATTATTAATATCATTATTATTATTATTATTATTATTATTATTATTATTATAATATTATAATTACTTTTACTATTATAGCAATTACCATCGTCATTACTATTGCCATTGTCTGTCGAATCAGTGCATTGGAGTGAATATAATCAAAGGGTCAGTAAAGCCTTAAAATTCAAAATCCTCTTACGCAGCTCCCTAACAAAACCAGACTTTCATCTCTTGCCTCACCTGACAAGCAAGCAGGATCTGATGTGCATAGGGCTGGATGTTGGAGAGGTTTTCCCGTGTAATGTCCTTGAGAGCTATTGTAGCTGCCGTTCCAACCAGCGGGTTGCTAATGCCTTGGAGGACCAGCGGTAACACATAGCTCAAAGTCTCCGGATGCCACTGCATCCACTCAGCGAATGAAGCTGAAGGTGATCAAAGAAATATTTTTTTCAAATACAAAAAAAAAGAGAAAAAAGTAACAAACAAAATTTATCATCGAAGAAAAGTTTTTTTTTTTTAAATACCAAAAAAAAAGAAAGAAAAAAAAGAAGAAAAAAACATTTCAGTCTTTGCTTTCATTAGTTGGGGATTTATCATGCATAAACTTGTAATAATAAATTATTGAATTGTATGAAGAATACTTTCATCTTCCTCTTGAATATAAAAGTATCAAAAGATAATTCACCAAAATTATCAACTTTGGGGCGAACGTATTTTTTATCATTAATTTAAAAAAATCAACAACCAAATCACTCAAACAAATCGTGTGCTTCAATTTTTGACGTTATAGCTAAGGTTAGACTGCAGTCTGCTCATTTCATTTCATTAATGAAAACCTCTCTGTGCTGCGAAGCACAAACACCCCCATGTAAACTACATCGGTTCTCCAGCCATCACTCATGACTGGACAGAGAGCTGAAAAATCAGATCCAGGGTTTGCAATAAGCAGGTGATCAGCCTTTGTTGGTCAGAAGTGACATTTTTCATTATTGCCCATACTGACCACCAATCACATTTTCAACAGCCTTGGTGGTGTCTATCGGTGACATTCAAAATTCTTCTCAAATCCCCGGGGAGCATAAAAAAGGAGGCTTCCGGTTAGGCACATCACTACTAACAGGTCTTACATATGGTTCAAGTCAAGTGAGGAACAAGCATGTTATGTGCCCTTCCCACAGATTCCGAGTTGGACCTAGCAGTGATAGCCTTTGAACCCTAAGATCTCACCATCTCCAGCATAGAAACCTAACCACTCGACCATTGCCGATACATAGTAACATCGGTCATGTCAATCCTGTTCTCTTCAGGTTTCCACTGTATACAAACACTAGTAAAAAAAAAATCAACGATTCGATCCTGCAACTCACCAATCATATTCAGAGTTGTGGAAATCTGGAGGGTGTTGATAAATGGAATTTCTCTGAGGTAGCTAAAGAGCTTGGGGACGTGTAGTTTCTCATTGGTTGGCACACTCTCTGAGACGGAGGAGAAGACAAACAGAACAGCTTCCAAGCCCTGTGAATGGAAATCAATAATTCATCTATTGCTGGCGGGGTGGTGGGTACCATTGCAGGCATGGGTTCGATTCCCGAACGCAGCAGTCACTTTTTCTGATCTTGCCTACCACCTTTTTTCTGTCACGGCACTATTTCCCTTCTGTCCCACAGCTTCATTTACCGTCAGTGCCCACCCCTCATTCATTCTTACTTGTTGAGACAACGTATTCCAAATTAAAGTTCTGATTCAGCTTCTTACTTGTACTTTGTAGAGGAGAGGTGTTTTATTTTACTACCCGACTTGCAAAGATACCAGTTGTTTTGGTTTTTTTCTTTTCAAACAAAAGAAATATGATAAAGTAAATATATGTTACATAGAATCTTACCTGCCACTCGTGACTGTCTTGTTTGCATTTTTCAATTTGCGTGTGGAGGCATTCGACTAGGTTTGACAACAGGTCCACGCCCAAGATGCCGTATGTGTACATCTGCAACAAATGAAAATGACAATAATAGTTAAAATTGTCTGAATACGAATCCATGCTTCCCTACAGCTTGGGAGTGGGTGTATTATTAGGTCCAATGTGCTTATCAGGGATAATGTGGTGGACGAAGATTCATCCTCATTTACTTCAAGGGTATAAGTTTCAAGCACAGTGGGCTCATCCCCTGCCTGCCTTAAAAATCTTGATCCATAGATTTTTCAGCAAACAGTGTAGGGACCAGCTCTGTGTCTGGCCGAGGACAGTGTACATGGCAGAAGGCATCGATGCTCAGACCCAGGTAAAACATATCCATGTTAAGAGCAAGTCTGTACCAAACTAGTACACATGGCGTGATACAGAGCTGGAAAATCTAAGGATCACGATTTTTAAGGCAAGCAGGGGATCAGCCAAAAAATGTCAAAACATAATACCATCAAATTCAATTCAAGTTTTATTTTAATATTAAGTCAGCAATTCCATACACATTTCTAAAATTTAGTTTGATTACTTACCAAGGTGTCTCCTATATCTTGTCTGTAACATCTGAATTGTTCTCTTTCCTCTGTTCAAGTCGAGAAAGATTCATTTCAATTCATTTCTTTGCTAAGCACATCAAACATATATTTTCTGTTACAACTAAAATTTTTTTTTTTACTAATAACCAGATTTGAGAAATAATGTTAAAAAGAATCCAGAATGCTGATTAAAAACAAACAAACAAACAAACAAACACTAAGACAATGACATAGTCTCGAACATGTCAGTTGAAAGGAAGAGGCACCGTTATAATGAAATATTTATTGTCCTCTACATGCTAGCTATACCAGATGCTTTGTCTTCTCTTTTACAAAATATAATCATTTATTCAATTTGACAATTTAACAAATAAAATAATAAAACAACAACAAAAAACAAACACCAAAACATTTTCAGGGTACAAACAGCCAATATAAAAATACACACGCACAAGAAAAAAAAAAGGTTGTTTAAAAAATCAAAAACGCAAAGAGTTGACTTGGAAGTCACAAGAAAGAATTTTCTTCCTCTTCCATTTTCATGTTTTAAAAAATTTTGGTTTGTTGTTTTGATGAAAAGGAGGGGGAATGATCTTTGTGTCTTTTGACTTATTTTTCATTGCAAAACCACTTCGTCAAATGTGACTTACAAATGGCGTCCTGTTTTACTTACCCAGTGACCAGGTTTGGTAGTCAGTGTCTGAAGTGTGCTGGACTTTGACCAAAAGGACGTTGATGAGAGAGAAGAAGACGGGCTTGAACACTTCCATTAACGGACTGACGTCTTCCTCCGAGATCATGCTCAATTCATCCTGTAAAAATAAAACTTGGTTAGGTACAGCTTTCACTTATCAACACATACTAACCGTAAAAACAAAACTTGGTTAGGAATAGTTTTCATTATCAACACATACTTACCGTAAATACAAAACTTGGTTAGGTATAGCTTTCATTTATTAACAAGCACTTACTGTAAAATTATAACTTGATGAGGAATAGTTTTCACTTATCAAAACATATTTACTATCTTTCTATCCAATCATTACAAACTATTTACATTTGATGCCATATCTAGTAAATCGCGAGAGTACATCGCAAAAGGACAAGAAAATGAATGGCTCTGGTGTGTAACTGTACCTACAGGTATTTCATAAATAAATAAAGATAGAAAGTATAATTGTAAAACCTGCATGCTCTAACTTAAATTAAACTATTATAAAGGACCGATTCTATGAAATGGGTCGTACCTGAAGCAAATACCAAAAAGTAAATGTTTGATCACTGCAGCTTTCATCCACTGGAAAATGACCTGGCAATGCCGAACAAGCCTGAAAAGGAGAGGGGAAAGTTGTTTTGTTTTTTTTCTAACTAAAAATGTTGCGGGGATGAGCAATAATATTTAAAAACATGTCATTTGAGCTATTTCAATAGCAAGACGCTGAAGTATGTTTTAGGGGCATTGGATATAAATGAATAACATGAGATAAATCTCAATTGCACAACAAAAATATTTGTACATCTTTGTAAAGTTGAATGATTTTTTTAACAGAAAATTTACAGTATTTCTATAACGTTGGGGGGGGGGGGGGGGGGGGGGGGGGGGGGGGGGGGGGGGGGGGGGGGGGGGGGGGGGGGGGGGGGGGGGG
>JARDUL010169777.1:1099-18918 GCA_030265205.1 Dirona pellucida
TTAGCAGACCGGGCCGTTCAATAACCTTTTTTTTAAAACTCCCTAAGGAGAAGACAGACGTTTATTAGATAGACAGTAGAGAGCTAGAAGACTGTTATACTGACATAATATTGACAACAATTCAGACAGTAGAGAGCTAGAAGACTGTTATACTCTCATTCTCACACACCCGACTTCCTCGGAACGTTTTTGATTTGAAAAGACCACCCGACGCAAAATAGTCGTCGGTGTCTGACAGTTAAAATATGGTCTGTGTAGTCTAGTATAGTAGTAGTGATGGTGGTGGTCGTGTTGTAAGTTGATCACGATATTTCTTCGCTATTGAGAAATCGTGTCGTCATCCCATAATCAGCTTCCAACAGATGAAAACAAACGTGAAGGACGAGGGCTGCCAGAAGATTACAATCCGAATGAGATGTAGACAAGTGACGTGGCACTGTCCACACTAAACTGGGACTACCTGCCTGGGATTACCTTGCCTGTTTGTGTTTTGTTTTGTTGTTTTTTGGTGTGTTTGGTGGCTGACGAAGAGGTGAACCGAAACGTTATTTGTTTTGCTAGCCCTTGTTTAAAGCTTGCAAAAAAAGGTGAAAATGGTGTAGCTCCAGGTGGTCGTCTAAGCGTCAACATCGCCGTGATTCCCATAGTTTGAGATTTTCCATTTGTGTTATTTGTTTTATGTTTTTTGTGCTTGTTGGCTGATGAAGAGGAGACCCGAAACGTTCTTTGTATTGTTATTTGTTTATACCTGGAGCTACACCATTTTCACCTTTTTTGCATATCTGGTTACAGGAAAAGAAAGATTCACTTTTTCTGAAATAAACTTTATATTTGTATACCGTAACCTTAGTAACTTGTTTACAATATTTTTTTTATCTCCTCAGGTCAATGAACGGCATGAATCACAGGTCAATGACAGTGATGTGATGTGTTCCACCCTCACTTCCCACCCACAATTCCTCAACAGTTTTTTGCACTTGCCTTATTATTTCCCTTTGATATAATAATGTATCTTTTTTTTTTCTGCTGGATACTTGTTTCAAATATGGATGTTTAAGTTGGAAATTTAAAGTAATAAAAAGTGATTTTAAGAATATTTACATCAATACTCAAATAGTGCACAGTTTAGTATTTTGTTTTATGCATTTCTCTTTCGAAAGTGCCAGAGCAGTATTTATAAAGCTATTATTATTATTATTATTATTATTATTATCACAGATTAGTTTGAATTATCCTATAATAGGTGATTCACCATTTTAAAATCAGCTATTTAGCGATGATTTTTACACATTTGTCAGTTGATCATTTTTTGCATTTTTTATTGAACATAAACTAACCTTTTGTGAAATGTTTTGCTAAGTTTTTACTTGATCAGTTTGCTTGTGTATATTTGTATGACTATTATATTCAACCTAAATCACTCATTCCACTTTTTGCCTCATGTAAATCAACCCTATCATTATCCTGTAAATAATATTTATATCACTTCATAAGTATAAGTATTTATAAATGTCTTTCCTCACATTCTAAGAACATATCCTTTTATATCTGATTAAAGTTTTATTTTTTCCTGATGTAGAAAGCATGCAATTAGTTGTGTTTTTTAAAAGTTAGTTATAATTAGAAGGTGAAATATAATTGGCAAAATTGAAATACTTTTGATCTAAATCACTCCAGATTGGTTCAATTATTTTTTTGGTTGAAATATTTTTATGTAGTTTTTATTTTGTCACGAGCTAAAATGATCATAGCTTTAAATTCCATTCCATTTTCATTTAAGCTTGAGTTGCAGGTTGTAAAGTTACATTCATAGACAAGACCTTTTTGGCTTTTCCCGTTGGCTCCTAGATGAACATAGGGCGTCTGCAACACTTCTCTTGCAGACTCTGCTTTGGGCAATCATCCTTTACCACTTCCAAGTTTGTTCCAACAACCTTCTTCTCTTTTCCATACGACATATGATGTAGACATGACGTTATAAGAATTGTGTATTGATGAATATCTGAAGACATAATCATCACACAGAATTTCTGTGATACTTTATACAAAATGTAAACGATTGAAGGGAAAACATCTGTCTGTGATTTTCATGTACAAAATTTTGAAAAATGCTATGACAATGAAATACACCATATTTGACATCCAGATATGAAAATTTGTGAAAGTCTTCTCTGTCTTTGATCAGTTTCACCTATGT
This sequence comes from Dirona pellucida, assembly GCA_030265205.1. Lineage (NCBI taxonomy): Eukaryota > Metazoa > Mollusca > Gastropoda > Nudibranchia > Dironidae > Dirona > Dirona pellucida. The sequence goes on from JARDUL010169777.1 coordinate 3,297, forward strand.
TGTACTGTTTGCATTTTATTCCTTGTCACATTTGTGACAAGTGGTGACCAAAGGGAATACAAGATGGCTGACTCAGATTTTGAAGGAAAATGTGCATGAAGCAGTTTTAAGAGTTTAAAAACGTTTTGAATGTGCATTGTTTATGATGATAATAATTGATAGCATTTTTGTTGCCCTTTCCATATTAAAACATCTCAAAGCGCATTATGCTTATAAAACAGATGTAAAAAGTAAGGTACCTACTTTAACCAATTCATTAGTATAAAAAAGGATATCTCAAAGAAATTAATCAAAATTGAACATTCAAATCCAACCTCACTTTCACGCCAAAAAGGCAGTAGAGGGTCATAGATGTGAAGTAAACATGTTTTAAAATATGATTATGTGGTCTAATGAAAGTGATGTAAGGCATTTTCATGGTTCATAACAGTTTTTCATTCTCTGATCACCATGGGCAAAAAGTTTTAGACTCAGAGGACAAATCAGCATAGTTTTTAGAATGTATATATAAATATATATAACATATTACCTTTGATATTTGAAAATAGCACTATAAATATACAATATGTTATTTTGCCCTTAAAATTATCATATTGCCAAAAATTAGTTTTCCATCTTTGGAAGGAATTTTCCCATATCTTACAATTCTACCCTCATCATAAGACTTGCATTCCCTTTGGTCAGCACTTTTGTCACTCCTTTTAAATTACACATTTCCCTCAAACCTTTTGAACAAATATATTTGTTCGTCACTTAAGAAATAGAAGTCTAATTTACTTAAATATATTATCTGATGAAGAAAAATTAGTTTTTAAAGAAATTATAATGATAAATTCTGATTCTGAGAGCCCATTTCCAGTGCTAGATTGCTCAAGGGTTCAGATAGGTAGATATTTGCATGATATAAAGTATCTACCAAGCATGCAGAGATATCTAGACATTTTTAGAAACAAATTTGAAAACTCAGAATCAATGGGTCAGAAAAAGGAAGAAAAGAAAAGAAAAAGCATCATAATAGCACAAACCTCCGAATATTAAATATTTCCTAATTTTCTATCCACTAAGCTCCTAGAAGTCCAACATCTCTCCTGCTTTCCCTTTGTACATTCAATATAACCAATGCACAGAATGAATGCCAATTTAAAAAAAACAAAAAACCTTCTTGTTTCCATTGTAGGCTATGTAGGTAATCAAGTACGGCTTGAAATGTGGTCATTGGCTTTCATTGAAAATATAAAATGTCACCATAAAAACAAAAGTATAACATATTATATACTGTAGTTGAAGCAAGTCCTGCACAGCCTTTTTCCCATAGAGCTAGAACATATCTTGGTGTCCGTGGAGTTGAGTGGACAAAGTGACAATTCATCATCTTCGGGATAGGATGCTGGCCTGCAGCAGATTACTTCTGTCGAAACGCATCTTGCCCAAGCATAACGCCAAAATCCAGATTCGAAGCAACTCTGTTTGCATGGATTAAATGCAATTAATATCATTTTAGCCACTGTTCCTCCTATGGCATATAATATATTTGAATGAGAGGTAAATCTAGGAGAATTAGATGAAGGATAAGGCTCTAAAATACAGTTTAATGCTCTTCATAATGCTTGTAAGCTCATTTTGAAGGCTACATCTCCTGCACAACTTGTGGATCAAAGCTTCAAAAGAAGTCAAGAGAATGCTCACGTCAATGGGAAATGGCTATCAGAGGAGATATAGTATTACACACCACTCTTTGCATGGCATTTTGTTTTCAATCGCATACAGTGTTGAAACCTTGGTCCGCTCATTTACTGTGGACCTAAAGACTTTAAGATTCTACTTTTTAACTTACTATTTTATTTTCAACTAGATAACACTGAACCAGTGTCAAGGAAGATTGCTCAATGTGAACTTGATACTTTGATTTAAGATAAACAACAAAATTGGGCTTCCTTTCAGTTTTAATTTAAGTTTTCAGAAATATTTTAATGCGTTTCCTATCTTAGGTTTTACAAATAAGCAGCTTACTTGTCTCATTTTTAATTCTTTTCTTAAAAATAATAAATCCAGCCAATGCAAATGTATTTTCCGGGAAAAAGCAATGATCCGTTAGCATCAAAATTGTTGACCTTAAAATAATAAAGATGCAAAGTTTGAAAGCCTATTCTATCATATTTACATGGCTAATTATATTACGACAATAATACCATAATACTCCTGTAGGGTTAGGAAGTGTAGTATTCATCACATGTAATTTTCCTTTTGCAGGGCGATTTCTTACAGAAATCCTTACATGACCTCTTCAGCTTAAAAGGTAGACTTAGACAACTGATCTTGGACTTTTGTGACGTCCAAACTTGATTTCATTGGCAAGAAACAGCCCCTGGACTAACAACTGGTTGTCTATAACATAACAATTTATTTTCAAGAGACTGATGAGACACCCTTCGTACCTATCTAGAGTTAGAGTGCTATATTTTAATCATATTAAATCTTACAGGGTATTTCATAAAATACCTTTAATTCAATTCATTTTATTTATGGAAACATCCAGTGTCAATTATAATTGAGTCTTTCATTGAAAGGGATGACCACTATTTGAAAGCAGAAAACTTTCGACACATTGATTTTATTGCAAAATTCAATTTTACTCGTCATAGCAAACCTCATCAATATGCTAAGTTTCTTCCCAGAATTCATGTAAATTCTGCACCGAAAAATTGTATATTATCTGAATAATAATTTATTGATAATTATTCTCATCAAAACCTTCTGTAAATTTTCCCTCATATGTTGACAAAAGAAATGAATCCTTTTATATAATACCTTGAAACATATTCACTTAGATGGAAGATAATGGGATTCACAACCTGATTGAAATAAAAGCTGTAAAATTTGGTGTTTATTGTGCTTTGCTAAGAAAATGATCAAATGAAACTGTTCAACCTATCATTTTAAGTATGAAAATAATCCTACGTGATAATGTGGCTTTATTTCCCTGAGACCAAGTAGGTAGGTACATAGCTTTTCACCAGTGTTTTCCTAGAAGTCGGTCACTATTCATTAGTAAAAAATGGTAGGGAAATTAAAAGAAACTTTCCTCACAAAGACATAACTTAGCATTCACCCAAGCACCCTATTCCCATTGACAAGACCAATGCACGTTAATGTTGTACTATGAGATTACCTTTTTTCTCTATGTGAAATAAATTAAAATGGCTTGAAGATACATATATTCACATGATATGCGTTCTGTTGACTCCGAACTGAAATAAAATCTGCTTTTTGAATGCACAACAGACTGAATGATCATCTTAAAGACTTTACTGTATTATGAAAGAGTGCTTGAGTATTTGTGGAATTAACATAGGGTAAAATGTTATATTCTTTATCATTATCAATATCATTTTGATTTTCAATTGTGAAAGAAAATCATAAAATCATAAAATAACTAGATTTTGTCCACAAGGGCATTTTGTCTTTTGGGAATATTTAGAAAAAAAAACCAGGCTGAAATGACCACAATGTAGGCAATAGAAATTCATTTTCATGCCCACAGAAAAAACCAACGCTGAAAACCAGATTTGAATCCCCTCCGTTGAAATGGCCATCTCAGCCACAGCGTCTCCTGTGTATAGTTGATGACCAGCAGGAAATAGAATAAATTCCAGTTTATTTAGAACCATCACAACCTACCATAAATCTTTTTTCTTTCTTTCATTGGCGTAACAAGCACAATGGGATTGCTAATTAAATAAATAATTATTGCAATAGTCTAATAGTGGGAAACAGGCTAAGTCCCAAGATAGGATGTTAGTTCTGGGAATCCCACAGCTGGCCAAGATATGATAATTTCTCAAAGTTAAGAGATTTTCAATGGCACCTGTAAGCGTATTTGGACTTGTTTTGGGGTTAGGATATGAATTTACAAGCCTTGAGCATTATCCCACAATGGGTATGATACAGAACCTTGCACTGCATGCAATGTAGAACTAAAAGGGACTGGATCGCAAACAATATATAAAGCGAACACTGATCTACAACACAGAGTTCAAGCAGTCATATAAAGTTTATTGGCAGCAATAAATAACACACGTTCACATTATTGTTAAGGGAAATCAATACAAACATTAGACATATTTTAAAGTACTTATGACCGTTCCAGTGATCAATTTGTCAATATAACATTTCGCTTTAATTTTCCATTTTATGTACTTACGACAATATAATAATAATAATAACATAATCCATACTGGCTTCAAAGTCTTGGCAAGCTCAAGTCCAAGTTAAGCCTAAGCACCTTTTATAATTACCCATAATTCCTTCAGAATCGTTATGCCGTTCGTCATATATTAATATCCTTGCCATTCATTGTTGTCATCAGCCTATCTGAAAACAAATGCTTGTCCGGATTAAAAAGCATCCTAGAAGTCATACCTCACAAATTAAGATAAGAGCTTAGAGATGAAATCCGAAGAATAATATTAACAACATAAATTATGAGCAATCCCCGCTCCCCCCTTCCCAATAAAAATGTGTAAAGCTAATTTTATTTTTGTTTGCCTGAGGAAAACTTAATATTTCAGCACATTAAGTTAAAGAGTTTTGTTCATTTCCAATGGAAACCATTCAAATCCTGTCTTTCACCCCTAGCATTTTGGGTACCTAATACACACTCTCTATCTATCTCTTAAATTCTCACATCACACATACAAAACACACGTACACACTGCCTCCATCTATCTCTTCACTTCATATTTTCTCTGTAAAATATAACTCCTATCAATGACAGTGTTAGTCATCTGCAAAGCTGAGATCGAGATTTGGATGATCCCACACATACTTCTCTCTGGAAGAAATCTCTGGGATCATTAGCAGCACAACATGATGAAATAAACCTGCACTGCCAATGGTAGTAATGCCCCTGTCCCTGCGGCAAATGTTCTACTGCAAAAAGCATAGGGCACGGTCATGATCGTGGATATGCTTTATATATATAAATGCCATTCATTATCATTATCATTATTAGTAGCTAAAACATATTTGCATGAAAGCAAATAAACAAAAATACTTTGCTATTAAAAATTACTTAAATATTTTCATCTGATTATCACTATACTGTAATCAAACTGATTCAAGGGAGAAAAAAAGAGAATTGTGTTAAAACAAAAACAAAATTCAAGCAAATAAAAATGTTTTGCCCTCGTTGTCCATTAACTTTCAACAACTAAACCCTCCTGACCTTGTGCCTTTGTTGCCATTTGTATCACCAATTAATCTGATGGCTGCAGTTTAATAAAAGATGATCTATCACATATCATCACTTGGCATAAAAACGAGCATAAGCTTCATTTGCCCATAACAGAAACCATGTTGCTATACAGTAGCGCACCAATTAAAGTTTACATACTTCAAGGAAATGGAGCTGGCGGTAATTATTTTCTATTACTTCTGAGTTTCTGAAAAATGATGTATTTTCAAATGATCAGAAAATTTCTTGCCATCATCAAATTCCACTTTCTAGTATTGAATTTTACCTCTTGGTTATAGTTCTAGCATAGCAATATATGATTTTTGGTGTGGGCAATGGGAAAGAAGGCATCTTATGAGACTAGTGTCTAGTAAAGAAGGTCTTTAAATACCATACTTTCAACAAGGTCAATAAAAAATACACCTTGCTTCTTCGACCTTATGATTCAAGACGTCCTAGATCATAAAAATGCCTTAAGTGGCAAGCAAAGTGAATAGACTTCACCACAGTGACCTGGACCACTAGTCCTAGAATGACTTGCTCATGATGCTATTCTGTTGAATATTACACACAGTTGACTCTTTGCCTGTGCTGAACAGGGAATTGCCATCTCTATATTTAGACTCACACTGCATTTTAAGTGCCTCAACCCCCAAAAAAATGAAATCGTGGGTTGAACTTTGATGCCCATAAGATAAAAAGTAAGAGCAGTATTTTATCACCTTATTTCCAGAAATGACATTTGGGAATTTCAAACTAAACGTTTCCATCAATTTGCCTGTTCCAACATGGCCGAGCAGCAAAGATGTAACCTGATTTCTCTATTCTGGTATTAAGTTAAATTCTTATGTCTTGAGTTAAACTGGGACACAAATGATAATAAAAACCACAAATAGAGCAGTTGCTGTGATATCAAAAATCCAACAGAATAATCTAAAAATTATGACTCTCACTCTGAGAGAAAAACAGAGACACAAGGCTAAAGCGTTCATACAATATGCATAGTTCATCATAAAAAGTAAAGCTCAATTTACACTCTTTAAACTTTTGTATTCATATGTTTCTTTATTTTATACAAATTCTCCTAATCAAGTAGTGATCATCAACAGGCAAAAAATATATATATCCAAAAGGCTGAATAGAATAAATTAAAAACATAAGCAATCTTATCATCAAAGAGTCTTTGATTTACAAAGACAGATAATATATCCAAAGGCACATCCAATCTTCTCAAACACACAACAACAATAATTCTACAAAACTTATTGTCCTTGCTACCAATCTCAAACACACAGAAACAAATATTATACAAAACTTATTGTCTTTCTTACCAATTTCAAACACACAACAACAATAATTCTACAAAACTTATTGCCTTTTGTACTACCAATCTCAAACACACAGAAACAAATATTATACAAAACTTATTGTCTTTCTTACCAATTTCAAACACACAACAACAATAATTCTACAAAACTTATTGCCTTTTGTACTACGAATCTCTAACACACAGATAGAAACAAATATTTGACAAAACTTATCGTCTTCCTTACTGATCTCGTATAAGTTGTGAAATATTATTAACAACATATTTGTAACTAATATTAAGACAGGGTATTCAAGGACAAACATAAGAAGAACAAAAATTCTACACTTTTTAAAAGACTGGTCCAACCCAAAACGTTAAAAGAAAATTAAGAGCTATTGCTGTTTAGTCCAGGATAGTGTGGGTAAATGAATGGAGCTTTCATATATGGATGACTAAATTTTTAGGAAATGACTATTCTATATGGTAAGTTGTCTTGATCGTGGCTGTGAAAATTTGACTCAACCTGTTTCATCGTCCAAATCTTCGTCCTCCATGTCCAAATCCTCGTCGTCATCATCATCATCTTCCACCTGCAAGAATGTATAAAAAATTTCATAGAAAATCTGAGGCCTATATTTTGTTTGGTTGCATATGTGTATGTGTGTGTGATGTGGATGTGTGAGTTGGGGTTGGAAGAATGAGGAACAGATATCATATTTTTTTTCAGTGACAACTCACCCATCAAGCAAACTGTGACTTGTTACATAAACAAACAAAAATCATAAGTTCATCATCTATAACACACTCTGACATAATCAGCAACTCCAAGCCAAACATAGGCAATTATCATGTCCGACCATTTTCACAAAGACAGCAGCATCGTTGGCTTTCACTCAGCCATGTACATAAATCCATATAATCTGGTATTAAGTCAATTTTCCAGTCTTAGTGTATCTCTAGTGTAGCAGAACCTTCAAGAGAGATGAATAATGAAAAGGGAGGGGGCTGCCTTTGATGTGACCTTTAAGGGTAAAATGGAGGCGTCATGGCCGAGTGGTTAATATATCAAACTCCCATGGCAGAGGTCATGGTTTCGAATCCTACCTTAGTCACCTCCTTGTTTTACTTGGGCAAGAAACTTTACTCTAATTGCCTCATTCGACTGACCCAGGTGTAGAAATGGTTACCAGTTTACATCAGGGGAAGAAATCTGTGACAGACCAGCCTCCCATCCAGAAGGGTGACACATCGTCCCTCTGTCCGCTTCTTGACAAGGAAACCAAGATAAACACTAGCCCTTTGGGCCTCAAAGCTCTAAATGACATTACTTTTTTTAGTGTAGAAAACTAAATGATTTCAACTTTTTCTTACCTCCTCGCCCAATTTCTTCAAGGCTGTCTTGTATTTGTCAATTTTAGCATCTTGGTCTGCCAGCAGGACCAGCAAATCATCTTGTTCTTTTCTTAACGTGTCCATCTCTTCCAACAATTCTTTCCTTTTATCTCCGCCTTCGTGCTGCAGCTCTTCCAATTCCTGAGGAATCATGGAACAAACATTAAAATGGTACAAACATATATAAACTTGTAACAACAAAAAGATACAATTGCACTGTAATAGTATCAAAATATCATTTTCATCACAAATGATCGTCATAAGAAAAAACATATTGCTTAGTGATACAAGGAATCATTTGCATCATTAAAAAAAGTATGTGCCAAATTTTCGCAAATTTTTTTTTACAAAGTTTACCCAGTCACTCTCCAGCAGCACTGAATCAACCATCTTTAAACATAAAATGTCTTTGTTCCCAATTGTTGTATTTTTACATTTCCAGCGTCAACTCTTTCTGACTATAATTATGCACTTTTAAGTTTCATTTCTCTAAATCCATAATCTGTTTATTGCAGCTTCAGTGATACTGCATAGTAGTGCTGGAATCAGCTGCATGTCCAGCCCTGATAGTGACAGGAGACAAATAACCTACATGAAAAATATGCCCCCACCATCCTGCACTGCAAAATATAGGGTGAGAAGCTCTATGGCAAAAATTTCTATAACGAACAAGAGATCAATCCACAGTATCCATATCCTTTATTGACATCATGAGTGGTAAAACACTTCCATCAACCCATCCACTACAGAAACCAGAGTGAGTGACACACTGCCCTCATGCTTACCCTGATTTGGTTTACGAACTTCAGATTCTCTTCGTTAGACTTCTTCAATCGATCTAAGAGAGTGATCTTTTCTTCTGATACAGATGCAAGCTGCGACTCTGTGTTCTGTAATCTAGACTCCAGGTCAGCAATGCGGATGTCTGCCTGTGAGTCGGATGATGATGATGGAGATGCAGTACCCTGTAAAATTATAACAAAAATATATCATTATGAACTTCACATATCATTCAAAATGACAATCTAGAATAAGAAGCAAAATAAAACCCCTCTTACAAAGATTACTTGCCCACCACTATTTAAAAATAAATAAATTTAAAAAAAAAAAAATTAGTGTTGCACACATGTAATTGTTGCCACCAAACAATGTACCACTTGTTCCCTAACACTCTTTACCTTATATACCTAATTCAATAGTTATTGTCAATTTCTGAGGCAAGAAAGGTGTACTATTTCAATGTCTTTCATTATTGTCTCGTGTTCACTTTAGCTGCTGCTAGTTCCGTGTTTGCTTGTTGAAGAAGGGGAGACCATTTTATCCACAAAATGTTTTTAAGTTGAAGCTGAACTGTATCACTATCCTTGCATGTTTACATAAAAACAGAATGGAATCCATAAACTTATACTATCAAAAGGGTGAAACATATTACATAAAAGAAATGAAAATTCTTTGCCCTAATTTAAGAGTTAGTCAAAAAATTGCACAGCATAATACCTAGGCCCACCTCTAAGATCCAAACTATGAGGCGATGGTGTAACGGATGGAGGGGTGTGCAAGTGGCAAACGGAAAAAAAAATTCTGAAAATATCAGCAAGACCAAAGATAAGACTGGTGAGACTGAAATCAAAGCTTGCCACTAATACGTGAAAAAGCAAAAAGTTAAAAATCAGTCAGAGCAAAAAGTTTGAAATCAGACAAAAATCTGACAGATTTACACCCCTGAGGATGGAAGTTAGATGAATTTAGACCAAGTGCCTGTGAAGAAGCCTTAAATTGCCAACCCCATCATCTAAGCTAAAGCATTGTGGGCTTATCCCCTGCTTACCAAAAATCATCTGATTCAAAGAAAACAACTAGCCTCATGCTGAAATTCACTATTTGGTTTTAAAGAGAATGAAGTTTTTCTCGACTATAGTCAATGAATAAAAAATGATCATTCAATAAAGGGAAAATACAGACCTGTCCTTTATTGGCAGCATCCAGCTTTGCTCTGAGATCGGCTAACTCAGAATCTTTACCAGCAATTTCTTCTTGATACCGTTGAGCAGATGCTTGCAATGCTGCCGTGGATTCAGAACTACAACTTTCTTCTGAACTGTGTGGTGGCTGCATTAAAACAAAATGGGAAAAAATAATTGATGTAAATTTTGTATAGACTGTACTTTTGTTTCAACTCTACACAGTGGCTCCACAATACAAACTATAAGTTAAACACTGACTAGTTGTTAAGGTTGTTGACAAGACACACTTACTGAATTGGCTATCTGTGCGTCTTTTTCTAAAAGTTTTGTCTGCAGGCTTTCCAACTGTCTCCTCAACAATTCCACCTCATCTCCTGACTGAACACTACCAGCTGTAAGAGAAAATTAAAATGAATAAAAGAATAGTTTATGATACGGATGTATTTCACCCATATTTCCTAATAATAAACAATGTATAGAAATTAGACTCCACCTTCTTTCACGTTGTTCTATCAATCAACATTAAGACATACCATATAGTTGGACGACAGTAACTTTAATAGGCTCTAATTTATTCAATCGGTTGCTTTATTTGATATACATCATGAAATCAATGATCATGTAAGGGGCTTTAATAAAAAAAAATCCATAGCATGACTTTTTCTACATTACAATCTTTCTAAATAAAAATAATCAGTCACTAATAATATTACAATACAGAAAAATCTCTTTCTTACGTTAATAATAAAAAACCCCCCAACTTTTACGATAATAACAAATATTTACGCGATATCTATTGATATATTTTTTCTCCTCTACCTTTTTGAGCCTTAAGTAAGGCATTCTGGTCTCGTAATTGCTGTACTTGGTCCTTCATTTCCGTAATCGTCGTCTGAGAGGTATCATTCTCCGACTGTAACTCATCTACCCGTTGCCGTAAACTTGATAAATTGTCTTCTTGTTCCTTTAATAATGCTTGATATTGTTCTGCACCACTAGAATTAAGTCCGTTCATTGCAACTCCTGTACCCGACACAGCTTTGAGTACATCATCTAAATATTAGAGACGATAAAACATCAGAATAGTAAAGCAATCAAAATTTATTAATGAAAACAAAAGCATTCAGCTAATTATATAATGATAACAAAAATAATCAACAGAAGGACTGCAGAGCTTTGCAGCCCATAGAGTCTGTGCTTATCCTAATTTCTGTTGTGTGAAGCTGACACGCAACTGTTTGTCACCCCCTTGATATTACAGATTACTTCCCCCAGCAGTGAGCTGGTACCCAATCTATACCATGACTGAGTGAGCATCTTGCCCAGGATAACAAGCTGAGCAAATAGCATGACTCAAAGCCACATAGTTTGCATGCATGTGTCTCATCAACTCTAGGCCACAACACCTCCTAAATATCGATAAGGATTAAGAGGAAAATCAAATCCTGTCTTTGAAATCATCTCTACGAAGACAAACTGATACAAACATGAACAGGAATTAAAATCAAAATCATCACTTACTTTCTAAATTTTTGAAAAGTCTGGTAAACTCATAATCATACACAATTTCGTTGGGATGTTTGAAATTCAGATGTGCCTTCTTGGCCGCCCGTGTGTAACTCTCTGTTTGAGCGACCTGGGTCAGTTTATCAGTAAACGATTCCATTCCAATACGATTCTGAATAACCTGTTTCAGAGCTGTCCTGCAACGCACATCAACAAGACAGAGACAAATATTTGTAAAGTATGAAAATCAATGTCACAATAAACTTTTCTTTATTATAAAATAATTGTCAAAACTAATATCAGCATTTCTATTTAGTGGTCACAATCTTTAGTAATATAAATACAGATAAGAAAGATAAACTGTAACAATTTGTGCTTGGAATTGAAAACAATGCTGCCTTTCGGAATTTACCAATTTCTTCTGCATTGAACTAACACAGAGACAGTTTGATTATTCATTGTTTTTAAGTTAGCGTTACTCAAGTTGACTACTCACTTTGAAAATGCCTCGCTGGTGTTGTCATTGTAGAGCATGCAGATTCCCAAAAGGAAAGCACATAACCCCTGTATCATCACCTCCTGCTCATCGCCCTCGCTAGAAGAGACTTGAGATATCAACTGTCGGGTGGTTAAGGCTTCTATTGTTTAAAATAGAAATGTCTAGGAAATATTTACTTTTAAAGATATGGTTGGTGCCTTTTTATATTTATCTATTTACCTTTCTATGGTTAACTATGGCCTCATTCAAATAAATAAATTGAAAAAAAGAAGTATAAATCTGGACCCGTAAAATCAGTCATTTTATATAGTGTCAGGTGTATAAGATATATACATCAGTCAGTTTTTAACAGGTTAGAGATAAAGGATTTTGAATACTTATGGACAACAGATATATCACAAAAGGTATCAAAGAAAAATATTCAAAATACCCAACACAATATCTATAAATTCAAACAAAAAGGATACATAAGGAACATTTGCTGTGTTGCTGAGAAAGTGAGACACAGCAATGGGACAGTTGGTCAGCCACCCACACATCACCATCAACAGCCCGATTCTTGTCTGGTGCTTGCCTCCCTAGATTGAGGACAAATGAATAGAGAAACCAAAAATTATAATTTGAATAGGAACAAAAAGCAAGATCCAATAATGCAAACCTTGATACATAAGAAGGTTTTGAATTACATATATACATCATCATTGTCAACCCCCATAACTCACGATGTATACTTATATATATATTTTTAAAAAGTAACGTCCTTTCGAGTCTTGAGGCCTGTATAGAGCCGTGCTTATCCCGGTTTCCGTAACGTGAAGCGGATTGAGTGACAATACGTCAACCTTCTGGATAAGACGCTGGTCAATCGCAGATTACTTCCCCAGCTGTAAACTGGTACCCATTTATACACCTGGGTCGAGTGAGGCAATTGGAGTAAAGTTTCTTGCCCAAGAAAAACAACGAAGAGGCAGTCATAGGATTCAAACCCACAACCTTCGCCATGAAAGTCCGCTGTCCTAACCACAAGGCCACCTATCCTCCTTATACTTACATATATATAAATATAGTTATACGCTAGAATGAACAAATGTTGCACTGAAGCATATCGCCAAAGCAGAAAGTAGTTTTTAATTCAAATCAATAGCTGCTTGGATAAAATCTTAAAATTATCTAAAATGGATCTGCATGCGTAGTTTATTCTATCAATCACACATTAAGATTTTTCTTGTTATAAATAATAAAAAAACTGGTAATTTTAAAGCCAAAGCGAAATGTCACCTGTGATAACATGTTACAACACTGTTGAAGCAATGAAACGGGAGGATTCCCAAGACTTGTAGCCAGTTGGACACGCAACAGTTGTTCTTTCTGGGTGGGATTTTCGGCAATGGCGTGTAACAGGGCTACAGCTGCAAACCAATTGGATAATGGATCTGTGCTGAAGAGTCCTCCACATAAAAGCTGTCCAGCTGTGATTGAGTTGGCTGTGGAATCACAAGAAAATATACAATTAGAGGGTTGAAAAATAAATTTATGAAATTTGCCTTTTCAGATGATAAAAAAAAAAAGAGAGAGATCCATGCTCAATAAATAAAAAGATCTAACAACAACAACAAAAACAACCCCAAAATATGACACAGATTATAGATCAATTGCAATTTTTTAAAATGACAAGACTGCATTTAGTCCATCACATTACTAGACAAAAATGTTTTAATATTAAAGAAAACAAAAACATGTATAACAATATGTGTTTTAATTTTTGGTGCATGAATGGGTGGATGAGTAAATCCCTCTCAATATCAACATATTTCCTGACCTTCCTTGGCCAACCAAGCTACTGACGGGGTGACGGGTTCGAGACCAGGCCTGCAAACTTCCAAAATAACCAATACTCATTTGCTTATTAGATCTCATCTCTTCGATACGGCGAAGGAGTGTTCAGGTCCACACAACCCCCAGAGCCTAATATTAATATAAGTAAAAAACGCTATCTACCACACATAACTCAACAAAGTAATGGAAAATTATTGCGTCTGACATAACAACATACAGTGTCTAAAATGCCTTTTGCGACACCATATGCAATACGCTCTTTTGCCCTCATGTGTGCTCCATTGCCCTTGAAAGTAGGGAGTGGGGGGTGGCATCACAGGGGAATAACAACCAACAGTGTGAAAAATAAGGCACAAAATATGAAAACAAAAATACTCACCATCGGCGGCTGTGGGCAATAATGTCTGAATGATCTGAGACTGGCCAACTTCATTCTTAGACAAGAATGATTGGAAGCAGTAAAGCACTGCACATCGAAGGACAAAAGGCTGCTTTTCATTCACCATAGACATGAGTAACACGACAATGGCAGGTCGAGGAGGTGTGGACGGAGCGAGGACGGAGGCAAAATATTCTTGGTTGGGCTGGCTTCCCCTTATCACCTCTGACACAGTGTTAATTGTCTGCAATGGTCAAAGAGATAGTAAAAATGCTTAGTTGTTATTCTGTTAAGGCAGTAATGTAACGCCACAACATATAAAATGAAAAGTCAAAATCAGTTTTGAAAGATGTATGGTAAAGCATGCATGAGGAAGACAATATATGCTACTTATTTCATATACACACAATTCTTTTTCACATTTTTTATAAAGCAAACTTATTTGTTTCTTTCTCATTTCTTGTTTGTACCTTTCACTGTCATTATTCGTATTCAAAAGCTAAAAATAGCTAAGAAGTGTAAATAATACACTTCAAATTCAAAGACAAAGAACTACAACGATTTGAAATCATAAATCAGTTCAAGTCCTCACAGATCAATATTTACCTCTGTTAAAACGTCAGCAGGGACACCACTAGCCATCAAGATAGAACAGAGATCATGAAGCAGACCTGCATAAGAACAAGTTAAATCAACAACACAAACTCTTTAATATTTTGTGAAAAAAAAACCCCCAGAATTATTTCTAAATGCCATCATTAAGAAATAAAGTAATATAGTATTGAAAATAATCTTTTCTGTGAAAGTATAGAGAACAAAAAATGTATCTATGTCACCATCAAACTCAGGAAGACTGGTTCTAGTTTTCCATGGCAACCTGATCTTGACTACACAAGTTTATATTTTAAAACCTCTTTCTTGCAAAATAAAAATTAAAGATGTGCTGATTTTAGACATTGTTATAATAACAAGGTCAATGAATATTATTGTGGGAAATAATTTCAAATCAGTTCTTTGCACACTTTGAAGTTTCCTCAAAAAGAGCTAATTACGATAGCAAAATTCAATCTTGATTAATCTCTTGGCTAAACACATGAAAATCCATAAAATAAACAGTGTCACAAAGACTGATCCAGTTCGTACCTGACTGATTCATCACCTTCTGGCAAGCAACTGTCTGGTTCTGAGGGTTGTTGGGAGATACAAGAGTGCGAACAAGCTGGGGGAAAGTAGGGAAATAGGATATATTAGTTAATTCTGACGGCAAATAACTGTCTCATCCATTATATATGTATCTGTGTATACACACATACATAATGATGAAAATTAATAAGCAGACAAAATAGGTTCCAACAAATTTGCAGAACAAAAGACAAAATCAAACCTAACACCATTTTATTCTATTCAATTCAACTTTTGTTTCATAAAAGGTGATTTTTTTATGTGGCCTTACAGTGCTATGACATATATATACATATATATATATACATATATATATATATAC
>JARDUL010170000.1:0-10338 GCA_030265205.1 Dirona pellucida
TCTCTCTCTCTCTCTCTCTCTCTCTCTCTCTCTCTCTCTCTCTCTCTCTCTCTCTATCTATCTATCTATCTATCTATTTATCTATCTATCTATTTATCTATCTATCTATCTATCTATCTGTCTATCTATCTATCTATCTATATATATATCTCTCTCTCTCACACACACACACACTCACACACACACTCACACACACACACACACACACACACACACACTTACTCACTCACCCACTTACAACCCCACTAATTCATTCATTCATTCATCGTCACTAGTTTATTCCTTTATCAATTCACCCATTCTGATTAATTTCCAAGACTAACTAAAAACCCATAGATAGATGATTGAATTATGTTTTATTTTCAAAAGAGTTTGATTAACGAGAATGCAATGAACGACTGTGCGATAGCTATGGCAGTAGATATGTATTATTGCATAGATTATATTATATAGAAAAGAAGACAGCATGAGAAAACACATGCAAGAGATTTCATTGTGCGTATTAGTTTTCATGTTATATAATGTTTAATCATATTTTCCCAGGCAGCTCGATAAACTGATTATTTATTCACTTTCAAATAAATTCAAATAACACTTCAAGCTTGCAACTTACAGTAAACCACAATGCAGGTAAACTGACGAGAACCTCTCACGCACACACACACACGCGCACGCGCGCGCTGACACTCCCACGACTCAAATGCATACTTGCATGCACACACACACACACACACACGACATAAACGCATACTTACATGCACACACACACACACATACATACATACATATAGTCATACATACGTGCACACACACACACACACACACACACACACACACACACACACACACACACACACACACAACCATAATTTAAGCAGCTACTGTTTACACGACAATGGGACAAAATCATATTCACGGCTTGGCACCTGTAGACTTCTACCTAATGGATTATTCATGTTGGAGCCTGATCCCCAAGGAGACAAGAATAGTCGCCTAACTGAATCATGGACCCGTTACATCGGGTTACTATCCCTTTCGTTTCCGGGTATCTGATGTTACATCGCCATTACTTTGATACAATTCAATGGACACTTCCGGCCAGGAGATTTTTAGCCGTATAGTACCAGCTGTAAAGTAATAGGGCTACTGGCAATGGTTGAAAAGTTAAAAATAAATTATTGAATGGAATGGGGTTGGATAGTGGATGGAGGTGATATCCAGACATTGTGGACAATCTTGAAAGAAATCGTTACAAGCAGTATGCCCAGAGCTGATCACAGGCTTTTGTAAAGAGGTGTGCACATGGTTTTTCGGGTTTTTTTAAATCGACTGTTTGATTGTATCCTATCTTTAAGAAATTGCTTGTTATCTGTACAGTAATTAAACAGTGTAGGGACCAGCTCTGTATTTGGCCGAGGACAGAGTACAAGACAGAAGGAATCGATGCTCAGACCCAGGTAAAACGTATCCAGGTTAAGTGCAAATATGTGCCCCACTGGTACACATGGCCTGATACAGAGCTGGAAAAAAAATTAAAATTGAAATTAAAAAAATATATATATGTATATATATATCAATATTTTTAAGGCGATCAGGGTATCAGCCAACTGTGCAAATAAACCTAGTTTGGTACAAGAAGCAATACATTGTTCAATATCACTCATATCTGGACCAGACAATATTGTATTGTAGCCTCAGGTGTTCACCCAATAGCTATAGAAATTGGAAATTTTACGAGAAATATCTAAATAAATTCGTTATGGAAGAGTTAGCGTCCTTGAATTTCTAAGCGGTATTACGATAGCTAAGGCACTTCATGTAAAGTATTTTGTTCCACATGAAATGATATTGTATCCTCAGGCCTCATCAAACACCCCAAGGGAGGCAATCTCATATCGCTGGTACAAGGGACGAATTGTTGTAACCCCTGTTTGGTCTGACATTTATTTGATCGAAATCCCCATTGTACCGCGTTGCAGTAAACAAGTCAAGCTCTACGAACTGTGCAGGAGCAGGGGGAATAGAAGAAAAAGAAAGGGAGTGGGGAATAAGAAAAAAAATAGAAGAGAAGAAGCAACAGGAGAAGGAGTAGGAAGAGGAGGGAAAGAATGAAGAGGAGGAGTAAAAGAAGAAGAATGAGAAGGAGGACTGCGAGGCAAAGGATGAGGATGCGGACGAGGAGAAAGATGAGGAAAAGCAGAAAATGGAAAGAAGGAGGAGGAGGAGAAAAAGGAGGAGGATGGTGATGTTTTGTGAACGCTACGCGATTTCTTTGGTCTAGGAGGAAGAAGAGAAGGAGAAGGAGAAAAAAAAGACGAATGTGGAGGAGGACTAGAAGATAGAGAACGAAGCTGAGGACGAGTAGAAAGAGGAGGAAAAGAAGAAGATGGAAAGAAGGAGGAGGAGGAAAATGAGGAGGATGGTGATGCAAACAAAAAAGAAAAGGAACGAAGGAAAAACCCGAAAAAGACCATATCTAATAATAATATTATACCCGCCCTATTTAGTACACGTTACGCGACCTCTTTGGACCGCGTCCCCGGAAGATAATTTTATAACAGAAGATAAGAGTAATCCATAGAAATGACTGGACCGGATTTAAGACAATAGAAGTAGCCCACAGTATGTGTTCAATGAGAATGGATTGCTCGGTTTTGTGACATTCGATCCGTATTTATCGATACCAGTCAATCTATGCAAACAGTGTCCATTGTGTATTGATGCATTTTATCCGCTTGTAATGGCATTAAATTGGTCTACGTGTGAGGAACAGGTTGTACCAGTAATTATGTTATCGTCAGCTCTGTGACGTCATTTTAGCTGTTTTAGGGCACTATTTACAAACATTATTAATTGAAATAAGACAGAATGATAGTGGGATAATGTAACAGTGCCAAATGAGAGACAAGAACAGAAAATAGAAAAATGATTATCGTCGACAGGGGGAATCGAACCCATGCCTGCCACGGCAACTCCGCCTCGCTGTGAACCGAACCCATGCCTGCCACGGCAACTCCGCCTCGCTGTGAACAGAAAACAAGCCCACTACCTCTTCATTTAATTGAAATATGAGGAAATTGGGAGAATTGTACGATTCCAGGAGAAAAATAAGTTAGATATAGTTATCAAAACTGTATGTACGATATCGCAATGCTGATTTTCAAATTGCAATGAATTATACACAAACTGCTTTTCTAAAATATATAATTAAGTTCATTTTCATCGATTTTCACTATCCATTAGCTCCCCAACTCAAAACATCACAACGTTTAAAAAGATCCATGTTAATGATGTGTAATAAATTGATGATTTAGAATATCCTTTTTACTGTTACCGTCATCCGTCAGATTGTTACCATCGCCATCATTTGACATGAAGACATTTTTCTCCAAGTAATTGTAATTTTATATAGGTATGCATGTATTTATAAACCCTTTTCGTTGTTATCAAAATATATTTAGGTATCAAATGACTTGGGGGGGGGGGGGGGGCAGCGAGCAGAAGTTCGAGGGAGCGTGGAGAGTAACTATTTTGTTCACAAATCATGTAACACCAAGAAAATGTACCATTTTTGGTCAATTATCCTATCTTACATCATCTGATCGTATCTTAAATGTGAAACGGAAAAATATCGAAGAATATTTTCCCCCTCTGGCCTTAAGAAATTATACCCCACACACCATGTTTTGATTTTGATTTTGATTTTGAGTTTTATCCTTTCTTTAAACAAAACAATATTATTTGTGACTATATTACATAATGTCATGAAAGAGTATGAATTGTTGTATCTACCTTTAAATGTATATGTGTCAAGGTCCTATTTTATATCGATCTAAAGTGCATCACAGTTGGTTTCACAATTTCATACATTTTTTTCAACACTTCTCGAATAGCAAGGTCAAATTGTGAGAAAATTATCCAATCAATATAACGTGACCTACTAGTTTCCTGTTTCAGAACTATTTCATGGGATATATCCAACGTTGGAACGATTTATTTTTTTTCAAACAGTTTACCGACGCTTGATGTTGTCCTCATTTGTGAAATCGTGACCAAACGCGTTATTGGGTTTATATTCAAGTGTGTATATCGAGGGACGTGTGTATCAATCTGACCAGGATTATTTTTAACAATGTTTACTCTTAAAAATTGTATCCAAAACTTAGATTTGGTCACGTTTTTGTCTGAAACCTCATACAATTTGTCCAATACTAACAGAAGGACATAATTACAGTAAACGTCTGGCATCTCTCAAGCACAAATCAATATAAAAGAAGTGCGCCGTTAGTTTCATTCATGCAACCTGATGAGTCTCGGAGCTGGAATTCCTAAAATTCCAAATGAAAATCCTCAATGGATAATGTGATTGCAAAATAATTACATCTGATCGCAGACAGCGTCGATAGACGCCCCGAGGTTGAAAAAAGAAGGTATAGATGGAAGTAATAATAGTTGATGAAAAACAAAAAAACAAAACAAAACAGGGAGCTATGATAGATGTTCGTGGATTAAATATAATATTATTCTTAGTAATTAAACCTAACATTAAAATTTACCATAGGTGTGGATAAAGAAAAAAAGGGTTAATACGGTGTACGGAGATTCTGGTAAAGGTCACTGGGACTGGAACCAGGCCAATCGGTTTAGTGACTGCACTCTATGACCGACGAAACCCAATCCAATACTGTCGCAGCTTCATTGATTAAGGTGAAGGAGACTTGGGTGCTGGCATTGAGTATGACTATTGTGGTAGTGCCCTATACAATTAATGTTCAAATGATTATCAAATGTCTATTCAGTCTGGTTATTAAGGAGAAAATAATCGTGCACTGGAGTGCTATAGTAACTGGAATGATAAAGTATGGGTTTATAGACAGTCCCCCCCCCGTCCCCCCCGTACAAGTACAGGCTCACTGGTATATTTCACACCCCTCCCCCACCACCCTCACCATCTCAAACAGGCCGTGTAATTTAAAGTCCTTCTGAATTCCACACGGAGCATGTAGTATAACAGCCTGTTAGGCGCATCATACTAACATATTGTCAATATATATTTCTCTACATTTAGCCGAGTACTCATTCACACCTGAACCAAGAGCAAACAAATCTGTATGGATCCTGTCCCAAGGAAGAAAGAGAGAAACATTGACTCAGCAGCTTTTATAAACTACGATACAGGACATTTTATGTAATATTATATTATAGTCAGTAAAATACGAGTGCACAAAGAAAACTGTAAATACTTCAAACGACAATGGTTTACACACTGCTGACTGCAAAACCAAAACAAAATAGAAAAGAAACGAAAAAAGAAAAACCCCTCAAACATTGATACTTTAATGACAAAGTGTTTCTTCAACAGAGGATTTTTACCACGAACGTCAGCATGTCTATTTGTAAAGTACCTGCACTAATTCAAGGAAAGGCAGGACATTACAATAATATCATTATCATCATTACTTTGTCAAAAAAGGTTGGAACGTGGATGGGTCGTGTTAAGAAGGAATTATATTATAATTCCCGTCCTAATATAGTTAAATTCCAAGAGATTATGAAATACCACGATTAATGCAAAGCAAAAACAGATGTGAACTCAATGAACTGTGTGCAGTATTGAAATCATTCGTGGATATTTTGATGAAAATATCTTATAACTTGACATAATTATGTTTGGTTTTGGTTTTGGTTTTGGTTGTTGTTGTTGTTGTTGTTGTTGTTGTTTTGTTGTTGTTTTGTTGTTGTTGTTGTTGTGTGTGTGTGTTGTTTTTGTCCGTTTGTTTATTTGTTTGGGTTGATTTCTTTGTGTTTTGTTGTTGTTGTTGTTGTTTTGTTGTTGTTTTGTTATTGTTTTGTTGTTGTTGTGTGTGTGTGTTGTTTTTGTCCGTTTGTTTATTTGTTTGGGTTGATTTCTTTGTGTTTTGTTGATGTTGTTTTGTTGGGGTTTTATTTATTGTTGTTGTTTGTTTTGGTTTTGCTTGTTTTGTTGGGTGTTTTCTTTGGTTTTCTGTTTTGTTTTGTTTTTGCGTCATCCTTTGTTGTTTTTTATTTTGTTTTGAGTTTTGTTTTTCTTGAAGGGGGGGGGGGTTGTTTATTTGGATTGTTTGGTGGGGGGTTGGGGCTTTGTTTGGTTTGGGGGTTGTTTTTTTATGGGGGGGGGGGTGTTGGGGGGATGATGTTAATGGTTGTATTTAGTAGTATCTATTTCCATTATATGAATGTTGATGTGAAATGCATCAATATTTCGGTATCTTATATCATTGAGCGTTCGATCTATTGCATTGGATGGAATGCGCACAGCAAACTTGGAGCCCAACGTGAATTATCTCCGGTAATTCATAAGCTGAGGGACTTCTTTTTTATTTTTTCATCGGAAAATAGAAGGACAGAAGTGCGCCGATAAATGTAACAACAACAAAAAGTTTAAGAGAGAGGATGCGTGGGAAAAAATCTAGACTAGGTCGTCATTAGGGAATTAACTTGTGCCAGCTTCGACACCTCAGTCTAGAGGGTCATAGAGTGCAGCCACTGAAACGATTGACCTGGTTCAATCCTCAATCAGGATCGATGGTGTAATTCAATGCGGCAAAATATAAAATAACGCAAGCATGACAAAACAGTAACAAACCGAAATTGAACTTACCGTTTCATTTGATTGTCTCGTGAAAAATATCAGAACTCCGTAAACACTGTGCAGTTATAAAATAGTCTTGTCTAGTCTAGAGGTGCTTTGTGAATGAATCATTTGTTCTTATTTTCAAGCACTACTGAGTTTATCCATTTAAAAATAATGAATGTTTTAATCGACGTCACTGTAAAGTCCTCTCGTAGTATCCTTCTTGGCGATAAGCAGATTATTTTTCACCACTGCTTACACATTCTCTTTCATCTTTTCAGCTAATAATAGTTTCGATTAAATATCGAGCACGAACCTGGACCTCCCGGTAACATCGGGATAAGAGAGACACGAGGGACGGGGATGGGGGGGGGGGGGGGGTGTTTGACGGGCAAAGGGAGAAAACCCACCTATTTGATAAACAAAGTACAATAGATGGCCATGATAATGATACTGTGTGTCTGGGTCCCGTGAGCGGTGCTATTCAATAAAAGATAGAGGTTAGCAGAGCGTGCGGAGGAGAAAAAGTCAACTATGGACCCATGCCAATGGGTTAATTTCCAGGAACCCGATGTTTCATTACTCTAGTGTGACTCAGTACAGAACTTCCCTTAAAGCGATTTTAGTCCGTTACAATCAGCAATAAAACCTGTTTCATTTAATTGTGAGTTTTTGTTAAAAATGCATTAATCTGGCACCGCATTGCCGCATTGCGTTCCTTTAATCATTCACCTGTAGTGCAGCCGAAAACGATAAGAGTTGAATTTGGAACTGAAAGTCATCGAATAAATGCCTACTTTCACTTTTTTAAATGACCTCAGTATCGCTGACCTGAAATTAAAACAAAATCATTTCATAACAACAACAACAACAAAACCAACAACAACAAACGACAACCACAAACAATGAAATAAAACAACAACAAAACACCAACAACCCCACCCATAGAGCTTGGATTTCATGCTTGGAATAAACAAATTGACACTTTCATTTAATTTATTGAGCCCATGTTTTTGAAGCCTGTGATCAAATTAGACAAGCTGGTGGGGTACTAGAAGAGGGGACCCGTTTCGGCTGGTGCCAGTTTAATCTCCAAAGATAACGGCAAATCAATACCGGCGTTTTGTTCACATTTTTATTACTTTTCCTGGCCACTGTTGTCAAAAAGAAAACGTTTACACTCCGGTTGCCCCAAACACCAACAGCCAACAGTCCAATACGCCAGTGTCCCATTAGAAGGTCCGGTGAGCCGTAAATATCAATATGATCATAGATATAAACTACCAGTCCTATTAAAGATG
Source organism: Dirona pellucida (assembly GCA_030265205.1). Lineage (NCBI taxonomy): Eukaryota > Metazoa > Mollusca > Gastropoda > Nudibranchia > Dironidae > Dirona > Dirona pellucida. The sequence continues at coordinate 7,915 of JARDUL010170000.1, forward strand.
CATAATTGAACAGAAGGCGCCGCGTTTGATATGGCCTCAGTGTCCAAAAGGGTCTTAGATAAGAAATAAAATGATTTCAGCCTTGTAGACGTCCATACTTTGTCCCCGTCATTATTTACATATTACCTACTTACTGCATATTTGGACATTTTGCCAGACTTTCACGATCACATCCCACGACTTGCCCCAGTATTTTCATATTGTACATAATAGACTCTTGTATCGGTCCATGCACCGACTATCATTTACCTGGATAAAATATATCTGGGTCTGCACATTCCACATTCATGCCTTCTGTCTTGTACACCGTCCTCGGCCAGACACCGAGCTGGTCCCTACACTGTTTAACCACGGTACTGCAGGGAACAGATAACAAACAAACAGTGTAGACCAATTGCATTGAGTATATAATTCGTTCCCCTCCCCCCCCCCCCCCACCTCCCAGAAACCTAGTGTTAAATTGTTATTACTTGGTGCGATATAGTACACACGTCCCGCCAAATGAGTTGTGTCCATCTTGAATCATCAATAAACCAATTACAATGATAGGAAAGTTAATCAATTATATATTTCCGTATGCTGAGATCTACATTATCTGCTTGGCCCTAGAAATAGGAGATAATTAATTATTTTGAAACATATTGTTAAATTAATGATGTTGTGTCACAGAATATTCATACCAGATTGTTTTTTTAACTTTACGTAACGCTTTTATTATATTATACATAATTTCATTACAATACATGAATGTAACTAGTGAATTGTATGGAGGGCTGTGTGGAGCAAATTGACACATTTGTGCTATTCGTGGTGATCACAATGAACAACAAATATGGACAGAAACGCATAATCAAATGATAGGAAATAAGAAAAAAGAAAAATCTTTCCGATCAAACTAAAGCACAATGAATATGCGCAAGGAATTCTATTCATCATTTCTGTCATACCTTCCAATCGATGTAAATATTAATGTTTGTTTGAGTGTTTGTTTAAGTATAAATTTACTTTTCAATCCAATGGTTGTGTTAAGAATATCAACATATAATAAAATCGATTTGACTACAACGAGTCGTAAACCTCTAATAATATTAGTTTTGGTACGAACCCAGCGAAGCGAATTAAAAAAGTTGTCAGGGTCACGCCACCCTACCATCCACTACTGTCAACACATAAACACCCACACTCACGTATACACACATACACGTGCGTGCGACACGCACACACACACAAAGTCGGACATACACACACACACACACACACACACACACACACACACACACACACACACACACACACACAAGAAAACGAGAACAAGTATTTATTCAACGTATTAATTATTTACCCTCATATATAACATTTCAAACCAATTTTCAGGTTTATCACTTTAAGTCATCACATGTCATCTTGCAAACACCTTCTAAAACTAAAACAAAAGTTTACTCTTTGTTATAAATGGAATGGCCAAAAAATAGATTGAATAATGATTCAGGTTCAAGTATTGATAAAATAGAGATAATAATAACGTTTCGGGTTTCCCCTTCGCTAAATAAGAAACACAGAAAATTGAAAACATAAAAGATAAGCGAAAATGGACATGTACTTGCACAACCACATGTTGTAACCACACAAATATATTATTCAAAAATACTCGCTAGGTCTCTCTGTGCCGCAACATAAAACACAAAAAAAGAACAAGAAGTAACAGGGCACAGTATACTTCTAACAGAAACTTTGTCACACGAAGGGTGTGGGATTATCTTGAGGTATAACACAGATTAGTTGTGTAAATATGTAAATGTACAAAATGTTATTATCATGATACACAATGCGCATTGTATGTCAACAAGATTTATAGCCATTTTGATCGATTTACAATTGTATGTCATTATGTCAACAAAGTTTGAATAGAATATAATCTTGAGTAAAACAGCCGTAGTAAAAGCCATGTAGTTTACTTAACCGCTCCAAGATAAAGCTAGGGGGGTCTTTTAAGTCACGCCCTTAAGCTACAAAGGCACAAGAGGGATTCTTCCCAGAATTGTTTCGCTTTATTCAGAAAGAAGCGCTCTACTGTCATATAAGTGGAATATCATGTTTCATGACATATAGAGTGTAGATAACGCAGATATTATCTTTGCTTCCGGGAACAAATTATTTTAAAATTCCCAATAATTGTCATGGCTTTATCGCTGATTCTCGATGGATAATAATCATTTCTCGGAAGAGTGCACCAAATTGTGTAATGGTAATGGTAATCGAACATGACGTACCCGGAAATCAAATGGATAGAAACCCAAAGAATTGTATATGAATGCACACACACACACACACACACACAAACACACTCACGAGAGAGAGAGAGAGAGAGAGAGAGAGAGAGAGAGAGAGAGAGAGAGAGAGAGAGAGAGAGAGAGAGAGTGAGAG
>JARDUL010170111.1:0-10337 GCA_030265205.1 Dirona pellucida
CCCCCCCCCCCCCCCCCCCCCCACAAGCACCTTAAACTGTGTGCACCCAAACCCAATATGCTCGATCAAATGCATCTTATAATTAAGCACAGATGCCCCAACAATTGAGTAAACTGGCCTGTCTCAAAAAATGTATTTTTATAGTCAATGATACTAGAATGCACAAAAAATAAATTTACGGAGACACTGAATTGAATTGTCACCTCTTTTGACAGCAATTGGACTTTTCTCACTCTTCATCCCAGAGGATGTGTTTGCATCATGATTGTCTGTTTTGTCACCTTCAGCATGAGGATGCAATTCTTCTGTATTTTTAGGTTTCACATCTTTAGAACTACCTTTCTTCTTTTTCTCCACCAGCTGTGGTATGACCATTTTCTTGTACACTTTTGAGCGAGTATGTGATAGTTTATAATTTTCATCTCTGATTTTATGTTCCAGGTATTCTGACAAATCCTTGAAGACTTTGTTACATTTTCGACACACAAAGAAGTCATCGTCCAACTCAGCCTCACAAACAATGGTATGACCTGGTGCAAAAGATGGGAGAAAAAAAACAAAGGAAAAATAAATGAAGGCCGTTGTTCATGTTTTTTGTAATTTTACATGATTATCATTTTTATTCTAAAGGTTAACAATTTCAAAACCATGACTTAACAAAATGAAATGGTGTTCAAGCCAACTGGTATGAAGCTGGATACTACATACATCAAGATTTTATCATCTCTAGTTTACAGCAAATGAACATAATGTTCACAAGAAGGAGGGCAGTTTGAGTTTGTTTCAAAAGATGTCAAAGTCAAAGTGGAGGAAGAATTGAGCCAATGCAGATGACGTAGATATCTGAGCTTCCAGACGCATATGATTTTAACATTCCTGAAGAGTGTTCAAGCCAACTGGTATGAAGCTGGATACTACATACATCAAGATTTTATCATCTCTAGTTTACAGCAAATGAACATAATGTTCACAAGAAGGAGGGCAGTTTGAGTTTGTTTCAAAAGATGTCAAAGTCAAAGTGGAGGAAGAATTGAGCCAATGCAGATGACGTAGATATCTGAGCTTCCAGACGCATATGATTTTAACATTCCTGAAGATTCTATACTGACAAAATCATTTTCAACGAAGTGTGCACTAAATCTCATCCTCATCAAAGTGATGACAATTCAAATATTAGTTGGGCTTCAGTCTAGGATCACAGAAAACAGTAGACAGAAACAAACACAAAGATAGGTCCATATAAACTTAAATATGCAAAAATGCATGTGCTTTTGAAAAATTATTTTGCTGACTTCAACTTTAATTTTAACTCTTCATGAATCAAGAGAGAATCATGGTTTTTTAAAGTCTATTGGTGATTCATGTGCAAATCAGGAACTGGGACTTGATACAAACTGACAATACTATAACTATAACTAGACGTCTATATATATATATAATTACTCACACTAGTCTTCTACTACTACTACACTACACACTACAGTCTACAGACAGCCTCGCATTGCTGGTCCATCTATTTACCAGACTTTTGCTTTTAGATTAATGTGGTCTATAACTATAACTATAGCTATCTAGGCTAGGCGAGTCTATATCTATGGCTATGGTATGGCGATCTGCTAGGTAGATGATAGTAACCATTTATCCATAGTCATAGAAAGTCAGTAAGTAACCTATTTATGAATTTATCCGATCCTTTGCCTTTGCCTTTAACTTTATCAATTCATCAGTAGGACTTAAATTTGCAGGCTAGAAGAAGAAGAGAAGTGCTCCCACCGCCTGGTGAGAATGTGAGAAAGGTGATCTAACAATTTTTCTACACAGAATAATTTTTGGGTATTCAAACAAACATTACAATTCTTGCAAACTCGACTTCAAAATCATTGAAATAGAAAACCCACTATTATTGTTACACCTACTCTCTGTTGTTACTGAAGCCAAATTATCAACATCAGGATTTGTGTTGTCGTTTTCAGTTTCAGCCACAGGGTCAGACATTTTGCGACAACCTTTTTTTTCTCGCAACCGTTTTGCTGTGAATTTTCGGCTTTTTGTGGATAAAGGAAACAAAAGAGTTATATGGTATCGATACTACCTTAACTAATACTTGAATACGAAAAATACATTGTCAAATGATGAAGTATCGCCAAATAATAGTCATCTGTATTGTATTTCAAATATGTAGAGTAGTGGTATCAAAGAATATCAAATCATCGTAAAACCCTGAAATTTCTGTCTTGGACGGCAGCGTTTTGTTTTTGTACACAGATCTGTGTTTTGTGAAGCGTTTGGCTTATTTTAGTCTCAGAATGGCCAACGAAATCACTCATGCACCCAACAAGACATGGGAATTAAGTCTTTATGAGTTACACAGGACTCCACAAGAGGCAATCACTGATAATACGGAAATAGCTGTTTCTCCAAGAAGTCTTCACAGTGAGCTCATGTGTCCAATATGCCTTGATATGCTCAAGAACACAATGACCACAAAGGAATGCTTGCATCGATTTTGTCAGGAGTGTATTATAACAGCCTTAAGAAGTGGAAATAAAGAATGTCCAACCTGTAGGAAAAAACTTGTTTCAAAGAGGTCGTTAAGACCAGACCCCAATTTTGACGCTCTCATTTCAAAAATTTACCCTAGCAGAGATGAATATGAAGCTCACCAAGAAAGATTAATGGCAAAATTAAATAAACATCACAACACAGCTGCGCTTACAAATAGTATTGAAGAAGGTCTTCGCTTACAAGCATTAAATAGAGCACAACGTGTCCGAAAGCAAAATTCTGATATTTCTGGTCAACAAGTCAATGAAGATGATAATTTGTCTGAATCTCAAGGTATTGTAGACAATGATGAGAACGCATCAAATTCAAATGACGCTCTCTCTCATAAACCAGTCAAACATTTTTCAGATGATTCTAGTGCAGAAAATTCAACAGGAGAAGCAAGTATGTCTGAGCATTTATCAAGAGGCAGCCCTGATCCAGCTATTCCACAGCTTGTGAATGAGATTGAACTTGTCTTTAAGCCCCATCCTCAAGAAACAGAAACAGATGCATCTGCTCAGACTCGATACATAAAAACTACTGCAAATGCTTCTGGTAAATATATATATTTTTTGTTTTTTTCTGGGGGGTTTTTTGTGTGCTTTTGTTTCAGGTCATGCTTCATCCACAGACTTACATCATTACTCCCACTCCCAGCAGGCCATTTCATTCTATTTCTATATCCTCAGTTCCTTGAGGATCATACAGTATATCAATCTGTTAGGCTCATCATATTTACATTCTGACAATAATATATTTCTCTGCCTGTAGCTTGGTTACTCATTCACACCTAAGACATGTTAGGAGTAAATGAGTAGAAGATGAGTCTTTCCAAAGGACCCAACATTGGTAGGATTTGAACTTGTGATCTGAAGTCCAGTAGCTTAATCAATCGGCTTTGAGGTGCAGTGAAGGTTGCTTAATTGCCATTCTATTCTACTACTAATACACTCCTTGTGTGTAATCTTTTTATGAATCATGTCGTGTGTATGTTAGGGGATCAGATCCAGGAGAGTGGAGGAGCGGCCTGAGTCTTACAGTCTAGCCTGAGCTTGGATGCGGCAGAAGGAATGTGACAAGTGGCAAATGAGTTGGGAGTGGTGTAAAAATAAATAATTGGATCATGTATTATTATTACTTCTTTTATATGGAAATTTCAAATTCTACCGAAATCTCGAAACTCAAGACCTGACCAGTTTGCGATTTCTGTGCTACACTTTCTTTTCTTTTTATTAGAGCCCTCTTTCTAAATTTCCTCAATGAATGCACATGAGGGTAAAATTGCATCTGGTGGCACAGTACAAATGTTCACAGTGCTTTGAAATGGTTCAAGTTCAAAGAATTGTCATTTTTGTAACAGCCATTTTGATTAGCTACATGTCGGCATCAGTGGCCGAACAGTGAACACAACTCGTTGATTGGTGTTGTCAAGAAACGTTTATATCGTGGCTAATGAATGGACTGCCTGGGACCCAAAACTCACTGAAAATTGAAAATGTTCATATATATATAATGAAATGTATTGGCTCACCGTTATTTGTGTCCTTGGGAAAGACACTTTGCCCTTCTTACCTTGACATTAAATTCGGAGGTCATCTCATTTGTAAGCAGTGTTGTCTTGTCCAAAAAAATTATCCACACCTAGTAGGCCACATGTGCCGTATTAAGTGTTGAGTGTTCTGTTGCTTTCCCGGGACAAATGTGCTACTGTAAAGCGTTTAGGGCATTGATAGATTGTGAATGAATATAAACATTATTATATTTTAATGTCATTTATTAGTATAAATGGTCAAACGGAATTGTCAAGATGGGAATTTTCTCCCACGCAATCATGAATTATATATAATTTAAGCCCTTTTTCCTTGTAAATTTGAGGGTTTCAATTGTATTGAGTCATTTGCATCAAAGTGCAGCTGTTCCCGGACAATGGGTCTACATTTGTAGTATCATAATTTATCATAAGATCATGCTATATATTTCTAAATTTGGGGTTTTTTTATTCTTAGTATCTCTATCTAATCTCCTTTTTTGAATTTTATCCTCAGTTGACCACCTTTCCAAGTACCTTGCAATCAGGCTTAGTGTGGACACATCTGGAGAAAGTGACAATGGTAGGTGAAGCATGCAATAGATTCATTTCATTGAGTTTATCACTGTTAAGCAGTGTTGGGCATACACAGCCTTCAGGGAAAATACAATGTGGGCTACCCTCATGCATTTTCTTTCAGAGGGCTTGATAAGCATACTCATGAGTCTTGTTTTCAATCATGTGTAGACAAAGACCATTATTATATATTTCACCTTTCTTCATTACGGTTACACTTTTTTACTTTTCACTGAATCCAATACTCACATTACCACTTTTTGGTAAGGAATTGGTTATATATGGGCTACCTAACTATAGAGGGTTTTCACTGTATAATTAGTATGTCTGAACGCTCCTGTCAGAATCATGTATAAATGCATGCTAAATTGGTCTGATGCCACAAGTGATAATCTGCCTATTTGTGTTCAAAACTCATTCCAAAGTGAGCAGTGTATGTGAAACATAGCAACCTTACAGATGGCTTTATGTGTAACCACGCAGGCAATGTTTTATCCAATTTATGCCGGTCATTGTCTGGCACAGCCTTTGTAATTCCCTACATATATGCTTTAATTGCAACACGTCATCATCTCTGCTGGCCCACAATGACTGTCTTGTCCAGCCTTCTACCCTAAGACCTGCTGTCATGGGTTAATGCAATTGACCATGATTCAGATTGGCTCTTTTGTGTGGGTGAATGTATTTTTTACCAAGGATTGAAATGGAGATAAGGGCGCCATAATGTTTCCATTTTCATATATTTTTGAATGTCATCTACTTTCTACTCTCTCTCACTCAGCCACATGCCAAACGAGAGGTTTTTATTCACTGACAAAATGTTTTGTTTTTATTTCAGATGATGCTTCAAGTGGGGCTAAATTTGATATCTTTGTTTCCACGATGCCTGGCCACTACAGCCTGCTGAGTGGTACAACTACCTTGGACCAAGTCAGAGACAAGCACTGGAAAGCAAACAAACCACTGGAAATTTATTATTCTGTTCGGAAAGCTTCTGGCCAGTCAGCATTGAAAAAAGGACATTAAATACTATGGCGGCAGTGATCTTCAACACTTTTTTAAGTTGTAAAATAAGAATAAACAAACTCTGGAAATTCATCAACTTTTGAGACTTTGGTAGCTTGCTTACCATGAAATCCTGAAGCAGCAAGTGAGAATTGTCCTACCTCTAACTCAAAAACATTTTGAAGCAGTCTCTGATGAGTTTGATGCTTTTCCGTTTCCAAAGGCAAACAGTAGTGTTGCTTTGAATTCATGGAGGGCCATAAAACTTTGTAAAAATGTACAAATGATTACTACTTGCTTTTATAAACTACACAATGATCTGGACCCTGTGAATCAAGTCATTGTGTTCATACCACTACTACTGTCATACGTATCATCATCATAGCTACTGTTGTATTCATTATTGTCAGATGAATGTAGAAAACTGTACATAGAATTCATATTAGTTTTAACACAGGTTAAAATATAATTTGAATACGAAGGCAGTGTGGCTGGTCATATAACGCCATTGTAAATCAAAATGTTGTATGTTTATTGTTTTAAACATTTGTGTTCATCATTGGAAACCGCTGTAGAAATGACATGTTTTTTCCTGGTCTTATATGCTCTTTGACATTAATTTGCTTTTTCAAGTATAAGGAAGATCATTTTAAATTTGTGTGACTTAGGCTCTTGCAACTGTGGGTTCATATAAACTGAGTGGTATAAACCCCATCTACATTTGGTTTGGGAGTCTCCAACGCCTTGACCACTCTGTCTTGCTGCCTTTTCTGTGAATCCTACAGAGCCTTACACTTACAGTGCATAGATGTTTATCTATGTGTCTGTAGTAGTGTTGAGTTGTAATGAGATTGTCGGTACCCGCCATAAAAGATGCATGGTTACTGGCTACCAGGCCCAAAGTACCTAGCCAGTAGACATTTATCAGAGGCTTGTCACTGCAGTCTCTGTCTGTCTGTAACACACATATGAAAGTGAAGGGAGAAGCCCCCTCCCCCTTTGCAAATTCAAATCTCAGTTCTGAGTTCCGACACAGAGTGGGGATTCAACAGCTGCAATTTAGTTTCTATCTTCAACACCCGCCCCGACAAAAAATGATGTCTATTATTAGCAATTGACACTCACTGGGCATCTTGGGTGTAGTGCTAGTTGCTAGTGTGTGTGGGGTGACATAAAAGACGTTGCTGCTCTTCATATTCAGGGAGTACCCATGAAGGACAGATCCACATTGTTTTTTAGCTAATGGGTCCAGTAGTACTAGTACAAGGTTCTTTTCAAACAAGTCCTGAATACCAGCCTGGTCTATTCTCAGCACAACTCTGATGCAGTACTGTTCTATGGCAGATGAGCTTGTCTTGACATTGAAGTCACTGCTCTTCTTCAAAGTCGGTTTTTTTACTGTTTTTTATTTGCTGTTTTTTATAGTAAGAAGTGAATGTTCAAGAGAATTCCTCTCACTTGAATATAAACCAACCCCTCCTTTCCCTTTTCCCCCCTCATTTGCTTATGACATAATATGTTGGTGGATGATTTGTTTTGGTCACCCACTCCTCCAAAAAAAATCCATTTCACAATACTGCTTTAAAGCAGAAAACCATTAATGAATAGATATTATGATGATAAATATAAACATTTTTATGGACGTTAGAGAATAACTTGATGGTATTAATTAGCGATGCAGACATCAGCCTTAAATGACACTGGCTCAAACATTGATGATGGTAATATTTAAATTTGTTGGTCATAGCCCTCCTGTTGTAACAATGTTTTGATACAAAATTTTCAGACATGAAAAGAACAATCAATGACAATTAATTATGGACCTGATGATATATGTTGTGTAATTGTGATGGCATAATATTAATTTTGAATAGCCTAGGTCATTTGAATTTAAGAAATGAGTCTGCATCAATACCATACACCCCAACATTGCAACATATTTTCTGGGTTGGAATGTGTTCCATGTTGTGTAATGTTGCAACTGAACATGTATTTAATAATGTATTTGTGAAGATAATAGCATTGTTGAACACAAAGTTAATTTCACAATTTTCATAGTTTGACAGTGACAGAAAAACCATCCATAAGCTCTTCCATTTTAATATTATAGTCCCATTCCGAATGAGATAACTTATGAATTTGATTTTTAAATTAATTGAATAAATAACGAAAAAATCACTTCCAAGTGTTTTTGTTTCCTAATATGAGCTCAGTTTTGTGTGATTGTCAAGGGTGGTCTTCAGTTGAACTGTGCGCCAAGTTAACAATTTTGTGTTGTATTGACAGGCCAGGAAGCCATAGCAATGTGTAGAAATGTTAGGTAAAAACAACTATCATTAATAATGTTAAGATCTCCCCTGCGTCAGCCAGAACACAAAATATGCAAAAACAGGTAGTCTAATGTTGTTTCAGCTGATGAAGGAGAGACCCGAAACATTGTTTTTTTCTTCTTTTTTTTTCAAACCTATTCTTTTATTTATTAGCTTCTTGCAGCCTTCATTACTTTGTTTAGTTAAAAACAGGGTTTCCATAATTTCAACGAAGACTAATGGGATACATTGAACTCAATCAATCCAAGATGGGTTGTGACCAAATAGAAAAATCAGTATTTTGCACTACTTAACCCTAACCATATGGCGTGTTCCCCCACCTAATCCGTATGTGAGGGGTACATTTCGACCCCATATTTCGTATGGAGGAAATTATCGCTTTATGCGCCTACAAGTCCAGCCATAAAAAACCATGTTGTGCTGCAGGGCGCTATACACCTCACTGCGGACATGACAAATAAACCAGAAATTGTGGAGTCATACAATGCATCGAAAGGGGGTGTAGACACAATGGACCAGATGTGTCACAAATTGACAACGAAGCGAAAGACGAACAGATGGCCAATGGTTCTGTTTTACGACTTGTCGGACCTGTATCGCTTCTACTATAATTTGTTGGAGAAAGGTCATTCCAGAAACACAGCCTTTCCCAATAATGCGAAAGAGCCCAATTCAACATCGCCATAGTGAGAGAATTTGGTTTTTTTCTTCTTTGAAAAGGGGTCGAAATCGTCCAGGGAGCCGGTGACGTAGTGGCAAAGTCACTCACCTTTGGATCGAGAGGTCACAGGTTCAAATTTTGGTGGAAGCACCGGCGTTTTTCTTAAGACCTTGATCCCGCTTTTCGGCACTGCAGCTGACGCATGGTATATTCCGTCTACCCTCGGAATAGACCCCAAAGAGAATTTTTTATTTTTTTCTCAAAAACAGTTAGAATATTAATTATGTTTGGAAATGAACGATGGTCAATAAGATAATTAACTTTGTGCCACTAATCATACAATCATTTGGAAAAATGAATTTTTGAGAAATGGGGTACTAATAGTTTCTATGAAAAATTCCCACTACAAGTACCCGAAAAGACAAAAATAACTGACCCCTGGGGTCGAAATCTACCCCCGCCATACGGTTAGTAGGGAAGGCATAGTAAGTAGTTGAGTAAGGTTTTTTCTCTCCTCCATGACAAGGGTCTAGCTTGACGTGGTGTGGAGGCTTGCGTGCCTTGACACCCAGAGCTGAAAAGCTTTAAGCCGAAAGGCCAGACTAAAAGGCCATGAAAACACATTAATGATGATGATGATAATAATAATGATAATAATAATGATGACGATGATGATAATAATAATAAAAATAATATTAATAATAATACTGATAATAATAAAATAATGATGATAATAATAAGTCTATCTGGGGCTAATTGAAAGAAAAAAAATACCGTAAAATGTAGATAAAATAAGCTCTATGTTTGGTCATTCCTGAACAGCGACAACAGAGCCACACATTATACACGTATATGAAATGAAAGCTTATTCAATGCTCGAATAAGACTTGAGGTCATGACAATTTCGAAAAATCGCAAAAAAAAATGTGCGACTTGCAGAGAAAGCTGATAATAGTAGTAAGTAGTGTGAAAATGTAACAGTGCCAGAGATCAATGTCTTATTTAAACGATCTCGTAACCAATTCTCCTCCTTTTACCCTAAATTGACATTGTAAGCTTACAACTGTGTTCATGAAGGTACCTACAGCTCTTGCTTCTGATGGTGTGTCCAAAGTATTTCGCTTTTCTTGACACCGTTAGCTTCAAGAGATGCGTTTCTGTTCACAAGTAACGTGGTGAGGCTGCTGGAAGCCAGTAAAAGGTAAACAATAGTGGTAGGCTATACATAATAATAATAATGCGTCATTTATATAGCGCAAAAATCCATCAAAGATGCTCAAATGCGCATTGCTCAAGACAGCAATTACTCATAACACAGAGAACATTAAATCAGTAACAGGTGCTAACAGATATGTATGATGATACGGGTTATTAAAATTAAAAATTACATCACATTTAGAATAAACTAAACCAAGCATACTTCCTATTGACGAATATATACATAATATAAAGCTTCTAATAATAGTGACAAACTACATTAGATAACGTCACGGGTTTCCCCGTTATTAGATAACATACGACGAAAATACAAATTGAAATAAAATTAAGAAGTAGAGACGCACTTCTCCCCTCTATACACTTTTTAATTTTATTTAAATTTGTATTTTCGTCATATATGTTATTTGATAAAGGGGAAATCCAAAACGTTACCTTATGTAGATTGTCACTATTAGAAGCTTATATTATATTA
>JARDUL010170222.1:0-10336 GCA_030265205.1 Dirona pellucida
GAGGTATCTAGATCATAATACATTAAAATGTTTAATTCAAAAACTCTAGGCAACACATTATAATACTATTAACTATAACCGATGATGTTTAAGATATTCACTTTTGTTGTTTTTTAACCATTTCAGCATTAAATGTTACTGCATTTGAGAAGAACAACTTGCTGGTGGAATTTTCCTGTCAGCGCAGCAACAATGACCCCACCAAAACTGTGATTGACATGAAGGCAACCAACTCTTCTCCCTTCCCTATGACAGAATTCGTCTTTCAGGCTGCTGTGCCAAAGGTAGCAGCAATATATACTAAAGATTATGTGTGGTCGTGGATGATAAGCAGTTGGGAAATAGTGGAAGAGCAATGCAGTGGCAGAAAAAGACGATAGACAAAATAGCAGCTGACAACAGCAGGCAGTCACTTTATCTGGAGCTAATCTGCCACCAAAGCAGCAATAGATGAACTAGGAAGCAGTTTATTGCAAAAAACTTTAGAACAGTTAAAATCACTTTGGGTTACTTTCAATCATTGCTTTATAATATGACATCTTCATTATCTTATAAAGCAACAATTGAAAGTGTTATTATATTTTGCATTAACTACATGTAATAAGTAGAAATTAAAATGTTTCCCACTAATGGTAGTTTTAAAGTGAGCGTTTTGAGGGATCATGATTTTTCTTCGTATCATTTTAGTTCCTCTCTATATTTTTCGTAACATCTTGTTCAATTTTTGGCGTCCTCTCTTTTTTGTTCTTTATCTTTCTATATTTTGACTTTCATGAGTGGAAGGGATTTATATTTTTCTTGTATGATAGATTTTTTTCGTTGTGTTTTTCAGTCATTCCACTTGAGCCTCCAGTCGCCCTCAGGTAATTTGCTCCCCCCAGTCAACTCGGGTAGCGTCACCCAGGTCCTACAGCTCAGCAATCCACAAAAAGTAAGTAGCTAGTGGAGACGTGCTGAAAGTAGATTTTATTGTGAAAGTTCTGTTATTATTATGATTATTATTATTATTGTTTTTCATAATTGTTCCACCATGAGCCACGATTGATAGTTTTTAATAGTGTTGGGAATATCTGTAAATAGGGGCTGGGGTTACAAACCACTAACTGAATCAAATGTTATCGCTTTTGATCCCCATTGCTGTGAGATCATTTACCGTAACCCAATGTAAAATTTCCATTAGACTTCCAGTGAATTGATTTTGTTGGTCTGGAATAAATAGTAAAACAATGATTCTACGCCATTGGCATCCTACTAATTATTATATCAAAGAATTTGTTATAACCCAATTCCTTCAATGTCTAGCAAATCTACTACTCAGCGTGCTTTTACTTTATCGGATTAATACTGATTTTTTTATTTTTTTTCCTCATCCGCAGCAATCCATACGTATACGCCTCAAAATCAGCTATTCCCACAATGGCAGTACAGTCAACGAGATGGGAGAAGTCAACACATTCCCTGCACAACTCTGGCAATAACCCAACACCTAAGAACGTTTCATTTCATTCTATCCATATGATATAATATAACAATTATTTATCCCTTTCCTTACAAACTCTCGGCTGGCACACTCCTTTTCATTGAGATAAGGGGCATAACTCTGTCTGACGCTCAATATTTTAAGCAACTAACTCAACGTTTATTTATTGACATAATATTGTGATTGACTAAGTGTTCAAAAAAAAAAGTTATTTTTGTTGGGTTTTGGTTTTTTTTGGACAGTGTTAAAACAGGAAGTGCAACCTTTGATCACTAAAGCATGAAACTAACTGACATGGTTCTTTAAACTGAAGAATATGCAATAGGAATGGAAGCTGTGATTGTGGGTGGTGCCTTTAGGATTGGGAGTGGGCAGTAACAGACAGTAAGGAAAGGGTTAAAAGTGCGATTTGTCAAATATTCAAGTGCTGGTTTGTGCTTGCTCGTATGTACAATACACGAATAGCTGCTGGTCAGTAGCCTGCCTGAATGGTTGACGTATTCAAGATGTGTCCTGAATTTTGAGTCCTTACTCTCAGGTTTGTGGAGAAAGTACTGTGTATTGATTGCAAGGCTCTTTTAATTTATTAATGATATTGTTTGTTAATGTCATTTGTTTTCACCCCGAGGATAGACAAAGGTTACTGTGTGAGACATTGATTGTAATGATATAAAACATATGGGCATTGTATGTGTGGGTGTGCATGAGTGTGTCATACTTTGAGATTAATGTGTGTCCTGTATATCCTTCGTCTATAAGTGGCCTTGCATTCATGACAGTGGAATGAACCTGTAGAGTATGTTGCATACAACATTTTATGTTCAGGTTTGGTTTTGAGAGACTAGCTGACTTTTCTTCCTTTTTCTTTTTTCTTTTTTGTGTGTGTGAGAAAAGGGAGACTTTTGTATAAATTAATTGAGCTTCCTTTGTGTCCTTACTACACTAAGCAAGCTTGTAAAGCTGCATAAAGGAAGCTTCATTAAAATGTTGCAGTTTTCTCTATTTTCCTACAATAAAGGAGGAAAAAAATGAAATGTCTGGAAAAAAATGAAATGTCTGATACATAGTCTATAGAAAAACTGTCTCTGAAGTGTGACCTGCATTCATCACGAGCCTTGAATAGCAATGTAAGACGCAAGTATTGTTTCATACTGCAATGCAAAATTAGTTAAAACCTTCTGTATGATGACTGAGGACAATATTATTCTTGGTTTTTTTGTTTGTTTTGTTTTGTTAGGTTGGTTTTTTTTTTTTATATTGTCCTGGTCTGAGGTGAGAAGGCATCTAAGAATGCAAGATTTTATTAGCTGTTTATGCTTGAAGTAGGCTGTATTTATCTGTATGGTTGAATTATGATTGCTTTTTGGGGAAAATATAGCAAAGGTGGTGTAAAAGATTTCATCAAAATGCATCTTGGTCTATTTAATAAGCATTGGTGCAGAGTCCAGATATGGGGCAAAGGGAAGGAAGTATGCATGATGATCTATTTACAGAATTTGTGCTGATTCCGCATATGGGGCAAGAAGCAATGGGAAGAAAGTATTTTCAAAAAAGAAAAGTATGCAACCAAATACAGTTTAATCCATATTTTAGAATAACACAATATTATTTAATCTTGATCTTCTGCAAGAGCTTGTTGCTTCTTGTGGCTGTGATTTGGGGACCTAATGCAGAAATAGCGTTTGCTTGTATTCAGGGCGTTTGTTTCTATTCAGTGTGTTGAATTGGGCTTATTGGGTCAAGTGCTGTCTTCAAAGGCTGTGCAAATTGTTGCTTGTATTTTTCTTTTTTTTTCTTTCTTATGGTGTCATTTTAACCTCTAGGATTGACACTTGTCTGCAGTGGCTGCTTTTGGGTTTCTGGCTCAAAATTTATCTGGCATCATCTTTATCCAGGAATAACGATTTTGCTCAGTGGATGCAATGCACTTCTATTTTTTTCAATGATTTGGGGACAGTTTTCTGTGTGGCAATGGTTCTGTGTCTGTGCCAAGAAATATCAACGACAGCAGAAAGGAGGGGAAAATTGTGCAAGTCATTTATGTAATGTAAATAACCCCCTTTCAACTGCGACCATAGGCTTGAGTATGTTTTAATTTATGAATATTTTTACACCTTTTTTTTTCTCATTATATTATAGCTACAAAATTGGATTTGCCTATAAGGAATTCTGTACAAATGTTATTGTTATTATGACCCCAGTTTTGTGATATATTGTGTTGGTTGTTAACGCTCTGGGTTCCTATGTTCTATGTGTATGTCAAAAGTTGGATGGAGACTGCTTTATGAATCATTGAATTGTACATAGTTTTGTAATTGACGTTATAAAAGAAAATTCTCATAAGCAGATGTTCCATTAAAACCATAGGATTACAAAATGTATTTTGTTTTCACTTTTTAAACTAAATACAAATTGGTTTGGTTATTATTATTATTATTTAAAATTATTAGGGTTTTTAAAAAAAATATTTTATTTTATTTTTTTGACACAAACAAAATTGTTTTTCAAAGTTTTTGTTTTTGTTTGTTTTGTTTTTCAATGTAGTTTTTATTCAGACATTCTTTTATATGAAAAACTTTTTCTCTTTCTCTCTTTTCGCTTCAGGAAGTTTGCATCACGAATATGAATATATAGGATGAAAAAAGTAAATTTGATATGAAAATTCTTTTTACATAAAGATCATAAAGCAAAAAAGTGAATAATTTTTTTTCTATTAATTTTTGCATGCGGGGTGTAAAATGAAAGTGATGTAGTTCACTGACAGTACAAGTACCTGTTTTTAATAGAAGTATTTAAATGAATTCCCATGAGCTATCATTTACATCCACCATTTCCGCAATGCATGATATATACTTTAGAAACTTATTAATCTACGCACATGATTTAAATATTAAAAAATCATTACATCTCATATTAAAACTTGAGCATTCCAAACGAGATCTTTCGATAATTTAGATTTGAAATAAAATATTTTATTTCTTTTAAATTTGATGAAAGGGACACACAGTGGTCTCATGGTTCGTGTTCTGCCACAGACACTAGATGTGCCAAGCTCGATCCCCGCCATATATGATGATATTAATTATCAGTTCGGCTTATGGGAAATGAAAAAATGGTGCAGAGTTCAAAACAAAATTGTTCTATATTATAAGAACTGCGTTGTCTGGCTCTATAGGTAGTGGAGTTGGAACACTAGAGTTCTCTGATGTCTACATTTGGCATATTAAAGAACCCACAGCAGTTGCAAAATCATAACGAGTTGGCCCCTTATGGCCGCTGTCCTGGAAAAATTGAAATTCTATCCAGTGGACACAATGGGTTTACCACCTGCTTGTCTTCAATTCTTGACTTGGAGAGCCTCCAGTTCTATGAGCTGGTCCCTATCTATGGAAGGGGGTGGATAAGAAGAAATTTAATATAAAGCTTGATTTTGGTCTTTTGTTGTTTTGATTTTTCTCCGCTGGCTCCTTATAAGATATTGAAGGAAGGAGGATGAATAGGAATGGTAGAAATTCATTAAATTTAAAAAAATATTTATTCATTATTGTCACAAGGTATTTACCGCTATTGAGGAATTGGCCATAGCATAGGCTTAGTGATGTTAGAAATCTTGTGAATGGAAAATATTTCTTCCTCCTGTAATTTGTATGATGCCGTATTTGTGGCCGTGCATATTGTTTTCAGCTCTTAGGCTGTTGTTTCACTTGATTGTATTTCTTATTTTTTCTTCCGTGCTGTGTAAACTTTTACATGTGTTTTTGTTTCGCTATTTATTAATCTTTGTTTGTTTCTATCGTATCTGTTCTTTTGCATTCCAGTTGATGTAAAATGTAATTATATGTTTGGAGTGAAAAGATTTGAGTGATTGAGGGGTGGTGATATTTTTTATGAAAAAATGTGGCTGTGTATGAGAGAAAGAGAGAGAGTGATATTAAAACGACATTGTAGATCTTAGCAGTGATCTTTGTGCAATTGCTTTCAGGTTAATTGTCAAGGAAACGTTATTGGCTGGTTGTGATACTTTTGAGGATTCTTTTTTTTTTTGTTAAGAATTTTCATGTGAATCTTGAAAAGATGAACTAATGTAAGATACCTTCTTTGGGCCCATTTATGTGTATAATGTGTCAAATCAGTACAGTGTATCACAGAAAACTCAGAACTGGACTGACCTCTGATAGTGCGTTCACAAAGAAAAATTGACATGAATTCAAGGAATATATTAACCATGATTGGTGGTAGTTGATAGCTCAAATTTATGGACAGCATTAATTCACTTGTTACTGATCTTTCAAATTTATGGACAGCATTAGTTCACTTGTTACTGATGCTATAAAAGAAAGATTCTAATATAATATGCACTGGAGTTAGTGTTAGTCCTTGGATGTTTACAATACGCTCACTAGTCACTAGTCCCTTCAATTTTTCTTCCAACTAAGAAAATATGTTCAACATAATATGATGGTTTCCGGAACATTATGGGGAAAAACACTTATCAAATTAAAATTGCCTGCCCCAGAAATATGCAGCGAGAGGTATATATATTTTCTAGAACCATATTGAGTGAGTTAAGAATGATAATAGCACCATTTTGGTGTAAATGTTGAGTCTGTGATCTTATCATATCATCAATGAACGTGTTTGAGATAAACCCAAATCCATTGCATTGAATGTATATTTGATTCAGAAGGCAGGGGCAATGCAACAGCTTTGGCTGTTTCATGAATTTTAGATAAACTTGTTTGAGGTAAATGTGATACACTGTAGTGGTATTTATGGAGGGCTCCCAAGCGATTATGTATATCATTTTTAGTGCTTGTAACAAAGTCATGAATCATATTTTTTGGTGTGACAGGAAAAAGCATGAGTTCTAGAAAGAATGAAATGTTGTGAGAAAGAGAGAGAGATGAATGGGGTGAAGATTTGATTGCATTGACTCGTATTCATCAAAATTAAAATTTTGTTTTTAAAAATATGATTTTTACCAGTTGTTCCCTCTTTTTTTTTTAAATCATCGAAATCTTTGATGTTAAAAATTGTCAGAATATTCATACGTCAGTTACCATTTATCATAAGTTAGAAGAATTCTGTTTTAAACAGGAAGGTGCAGAGGCATTACGTTTATTTTTATGAAATGAAAACAGCACTAAAACTAGATAAGTTCGACTTTGTTCATGACAAATTTGTTTCACTACCTGCCATAATAAGTTTTCTATTTTATGGATCAAATAATTCTACCCCCTCGCCCACCGACTTCATACAACTGTATCTTCCCAGCAGTTGACCAATTTTTATCAATTTGATATGAGTAGAATGAGAAGATCCAGCTCTTGAAAATGGTGCAAAGAGCTTTAATGATTAATGCATTAACTCAAGACTTGTGTTTTACTTGGCACAAATCTGAGGAGTAAAAAGCTACAATGAAAAGGCATGATGTAGTGTGCCAGATTGCAAACTATCAAAAAAGATTACCCTTAGATTCACAATGCAGAGAGGCAAAAGCTGCACCGCATGATTGAACTGGAAAGAGATTTACCAAAAGGCCACAAAGCACCTTGACGTGTTCAATTTTGTTAATGCAAAGGAGAAGCAAATTCCTTTTTGGAGATATAATATCCATAGAATTGTTTAATTGGATTACTGTGATAAACTGGGTTTGGAAGTCCTATTATTGGATATGGCCAGCTTGAGGCCATGTCTGGTATGCTCTCCTGCTTCTCATTCTTCTCAACCTGCCGTTGTACTATTACTACTATTACTCATCACTGTATGACTATAACTGTTCATGTTCTCCTCTTCTGACTTCTAACAAATAAAAAGAAGCACTAGCGACCAATGAAATAATCCATGCGCCAGTTGCTTTAAAAAGCTTCAAAGCTATAATTACATTGAATTTCATGTGTCTCTTGTTTTCTGTGCATTCCAATCCAAATCAAATGTGTTTATTCTTGAACTTTCCTGTTTCATTTGTATAGTGAAATAATAATATGATACTTATTTTAATCTGTATTACAATGCATGTCATGTTAGGATTAACTTATGTTCCTCAATAATACTAATGCAGTTGAATTGGAATAGGAAGGGCTTAACATTGGGGGCCATCAAATTTGCGAAGATTTTAAGAAGCGTTGATATGAGACTTTCTTTATTTTATGCAAGGGACATGGTGGGTTGGTCAATATGAGCAGAATACCAAATGATATTGCCATATCAGATTTGCACTGTGTTATCATCAATGGTATCCCATCTTTTATTTTTGTATCCGTTTCAGTTTGTTACATTATTTGACATTATTTATAGCAGGAATCTCTAGCTCTGCTTTCATTTCTTTCTTTTTTTTTCTTCCTTTTTTTTTCATCTACAGTAAAAATTGACAAAAATTCCTTTTTGACTTAACTCCTTTTCACCAAAATCAATGTAGATGAACTACCTCAGCCGGTATAAAATCTATGTCTATGAAAAGCCATGTAATGTATGTATCCCATGCAGATCATAATCCAGTGCCAGCAATCATCTGTTATGTCAGAATGTATATAATATAAGCACAGATATGGAGCGGGCCGGGCACTGATGATAAACAGTTGAAAAATAGTAGGAAAGTAATGCAGTGCCAGAAAAAACACAATGAAGAAGATCAGAATGATGGCAGCCGACAGAAGGAATCGAACACATGCCCTGCAAAGTCAGTGCAAAGGCATCAATCACCTTGCAGACACTAGCTGTCAAGACACTACCGTTTGGGTCCTGTCTTATCAGATTCCCCAGAACCATAATTTGTCTAAATTGAGCCCGTCAAATCGTTGTTTCTGAGCATTATTATTAATACATTCTTATTGATTTGCTTTTTTTCTGACAAAGAAACAATTTTATCTTTTCTTATTTTTGTCTAACAATAATCAACTAATCAAATCATTTGTGGAATTATTGTGCACCCAGAATATACCTAAATACTCAGTGTAATTGAAAACCTAAATTACTCAGATATTTTCCCCATATCATTCACACTACTACCAAGATATCTCACAAGTCCTATGGCATTGCATTTGATTATGTATTATTGTTTAACAAATAGAACTCTTTGTGGTTTGTAACATATCTTTGTGAGTACAATTTAGATTATTCAGTTTATCTCATATTATATTATGGCCAGTGTTAAAACAGTATAAATGATGTGCGTATGCATGAGCGTGGAGTGAAGTCTATTTCAGCTTTTAAAAGATTTAAAAAACTAATTTTGCCTAACTACCACTCTATTGTTTTCCCCTTTTTTTTACAAATTATTTTTTCGTTCTGTGAGTGAGTATTGGTTAACCTTCTGTATTTTTAATTGTTTGTGAGTGTGTATGTGGTTTTAAAAAAAAATATATATATAAATTGTGTGTTTTTGATTTTTACAAGTGCACACATCATCATCCATTCATAAATAATATTAACACGTAATAATATAGTAACAATCAAGTCTAAACTTTTTGTTTCAACCGTGGTGCGATATCTTTATTCCATAACCAAATGTGTGATATTTAAATCGAAGGAATCTGTTAAAAGCTGCACACCCAATGCAGGCAGTGGTGGATGGTCACTTCTTATATGTGGTCTCATGATGTACAGCCCATCTGAATCAGTCATCATATATAATAACGTATGTTTCTTAGCAAAGTGTTGCTTCGATTGTGCCAGTCTGTTTCTCTTCTCCTAACTGAAAAAAAACCCAAACAAACAAAAAAACAAATAAACAATGTTCATCTTTTCATAGATTTCAGTACACCGTGATTGAGGGCTAATACTAATAATATTATTAACACATTCTTCTCACATAATATTATTATTCTTTGTCATTGTGTAATAGTAAGGGTATGACTGTATATATATCTTTGTGCCCAGCAAATTTTGTTCATGTATAATTTAATCATCAATAAAACAATGACAATGATTGGGGGAGTTTTTAAATTTGAAGTGATCAAATTCTCGTACAGGATCGATGGAGCAGGCGAGTGATGGTCACTCCTAATTTACAATACAAATAACAAAGTGTGTGTGTGGTTTGTGTGAGATATTCCCCATTCATGCTTAGGTGGGAATATAGTTGTATTATTGTGCTGAGAATACACTGAATTAAACTAAGCAATGCGAAACAAAATGAATGGAGTTGCAAATATTATATTATTATAGTTGAGAGTAAAACACGACTTGAAAAAAATTATATTACATATATTGGTATACATCACTATTATTAGTAGCCTATCGTTTGTTATTCTTTGCTTTTGTGGAGCTATTTTTGTCTTTGTTGTGGCGTTTTTGTTTTTGTATTATTAGTCATTCTTGATTTGTTGTCTTTTCAGGGGGTTTTTTGTTGTTGTCGTTATTTTTGTTTTGTTTTTGTTTGTTTTTTATTAGAAGGCTCATTTCACACTGTGTGAATGTGTGTTTTTTCAAACACATTATTGAGGCTTTACCATGATGATGATAATATTAAAAGAAAGGATAGGTAACGCTGTGAATACTTGTATTGATATCCTTGTATGCAAATTTATAATATTATATATTTTCCCTTTGAGCAGGCTTTATCAGAGTTATTCTTCTTCGTAGGTTCATTCACAGTATTTGGGGATTTGACATGTGTTTATGTATTGATGATATATTATATGCCTTGATTTGAGGCATTATTCTTTTTCTTCTTTGGTTTTTATTTTTTTAATAATATGTATTATATGTCTTTAAGTTTTCGTTTTATGTACTTTCATTTTTGTATTCTTATTCTTTCCTTGGATTCATGTGCTATATTATACCATTGCGTCATTCCTGTAATAAATTGTAATGATAATATATTAATAATAATTATAATAATAACAATGATTATGA
>JARDUL010170333.1:0-10335 GCA_030265205.1 Dirona pellucida
ATATCAGTTTTTTACCTTTTACTAGCTTCCACTTCCAGCAGCCTCACCACATTACAACAGATAAAGGGAAGAGTAAAACAGGGATGCTACTTCAAGTATGTCTCATTAGATTAATGCAAAACGATTTTGATCTGTCCAAAATATAATTTATGATGAACTGTTTTCAAGTGTATATGAAAATGATAATTTCTGATTTCATCACCATCACCCTATAGCTGTCTTTGTCTTTAATCGTGTGTCTTATTGACTGTGTGTGTGTGTATGGTGATCTGTGATCCTTGCTTCCATGTTTTGAACTTAAATTGAATTCATGCTTGAATGGTGCCAGTACTGGAGTTTTTATTAAAAAGACTATTTTATATCCAGATTTGGGCGAAATTGAGTTACGAGTGCCACCTTGTAGTTTAAAACATGGCGCATGGGCTGATCAAGGTCTGGTGTCGATACATTGGTTTATAACGTCACAAATGCCAGAATACAATGTTTAAAATGGTTAGTGCATGAGCGAGAGAAATGGGGGGGAGGGTGGCTATTTTGAAATATGGATATACGGTCGTATATTTTTTTTAAATCCAGAGTATTATTATTATGATTAGAAAAATTGGTTGTAAGAGTCAAGATGAGAGTAATGGCTGAAATTTTGGTTAGCAATCCAGGTAGTAAGGTCGTCATAATATGCAATGTTATATTCTGTGGTTACATATGTTGAAAGCTGACACATTTAAAACTTCCACCTATTAATGGTTCAAGACTTAGTGTTTCTGTTTTGGCTTTTGGCCATTACATTTTGTTGTCTGTTTATCATTTGTGGTGAAATATGAGACAGACTTTCTGTCATTTTAGTTTCATTTTAAGAGTTAATCAAAATATAAAGATGCGTTTATAGTCTGTATTATTGTACAAGTGCAATCTCTCACTCCCAGACTTGAACATCATTAATCCCTCAACAGGCTGTGTCATTCAATATCCTTCTCAACTTCTTGGGGGAGCATTTTGTTATAATGCAAGTTTAGTTGTAAGGATTTTCGTTAGACCTGTTTTGGAGTGCATTCTATCTAAATATAAATCTAAGAGGCATCATCATCAAGTGATATTCTTTCATGGAATGGTATATTTGCTTTTAATTTAAAGGAATATTTGTGCATTGCATGAAATACTTTATGGCATTCTGTTGCCAACTATTTTGCATGTTCTTTTCACATATGTGAAAGTGAAAGGAATTATTGCTGGGCCAATAGAATGCAATAATCCCACATTCAAATTTGTTAAACATTCAATTATCCAACTAATAACTTGACTTTGAGCAGATTTATTTTTTCATCTGTGATTGTGATAATAAGTGTGTCGTATCGGCCTTCAACAAATGTTTATGTTGGGGATGAAATTAAGTTGTATTTTATTTTTATATTATGGATTTGATGAAGTATAAAAACACCATAATGTAACCCTAGTTCTGTGCTGCTCTCCCATTGCCCATAAACACTTCTAAGAAGTGTTGTGCCCAGCCATATTTTCACCCCTGAATGGCACAACAGGTTCTTTTATGAAAAACAGGACAGGCTGTGTTTGAGAAAGTTGTGCAAGTGCAAGCATCAGCCGTCTCCTCATGAGTTATAGTAAATTCCTTTACTACCAGTACCTACCCTGAATTGAAGAAGTCAATGTTTGTCTACGTTGACCTTTCATTCAATTACCTAAAGACAATGACAGATGCTGAGTTGATTATGTTTATGTCTATGATTCAGTGATCGAGTGGTTACGATAGCTAACTCCATTGGTGCAGGTCATGGGTTTGAATCCTGTCCTTGTCACCTCGTTGTTTTCCTTGCACAAAAAAATACTTTACTCCATTTGCCTCACTTGACCAAGATGTAGAAACGGGTACCAGCTCTAACAACTGGGGAAATAAAATCTGTGATAGACCACGCTGTCCAAAAAGACTCTAAATGTAGATGCTACGCGGCTTCAACATCAAGATAACTAAGACAGATGACAATAGCACCACCAACACTGAGTTTTGTAGTTCATCTTGGGGCCTCTATTACTATTACTACGGTACTATTAGTCATCCTATACAATAAGTAACTTCATAACAGAACATGGATTTACAGACACCCAGTTGTATGCAATAAATATCATCTGGTCGAGTATACTCCTCAGACGTTGATGGGCGCCAGATCCTCCAACTCTTCATACAGGTCTTCAGCTCGCTTGCAGTGGCAGTCAGACCAGTGTCATTCCTTAGCAGGTCTACGTAGCTAAGCTGTTGTCCTCCACGTTTTGAATGCCCATGGGTCGGCTCCCATAAAAAGGTGTTGCTTACTGGGGCATCATGTCTGAAGCTGAAGCTCAAGGTAGGACACGACTCAAAAACAAAGTTGTTTTTACATTCAAAGTTGCTACAGTGCCATTTACCCCTGATGGCAATCATAAAGCTGAAACTAAATGACACAGTGACAAAGTGTTACTTTGAATCACTAGACATGTATCAGAGACACAGTGTGAACTTTAGTTTTTGAGTGTATCCTTTGAGCGACTTATGGGCACTTTGAGGGTTTGTGCGCTATGTTATGAATTAAATGCTTCCATTTCAATACTATTACTATGCAGTGGTGGGTCTAAGCACAGATATCATGTGCGTCCATTCAGATTGGATCTTTCCTCTCGATGGGCATAACTTACACTGGATTTTTTTGCAAACCATAAGTCATACGTCAATATTGCAAAACATAGGAAGAAATAAAAAGGACAAATCTATGAACAGTGAAGGTACATTACATTTTATTCACATCAAATTCAACAGATTTATAATAAACAAGATTTATTTCCATCTCACATTTCCGTTTTCATCTACGAGAAGAGCATGTTAAATTGACACTAAAAACTGCTATGCATAAGTTAATGAACAATGTTAATGTAAAAGATGATCTTCAGTTATTATGAACTTTTTCAAAGATTTCTCTTTCCCAACCATTAATAAAAATCCTTGTAAGTGTTGTTGGTAGGTACCTTTTCCCAAAGAGAGCTTAACGTGAGCTTGAAAATTAACATATTACAAAAAAAACCCATCTCCTCAGACATGCAGTAAAATGTTTCAAACTCAAACAACTCCATCCTTTGCATTTCCCGTATAATGTGATCACGGCTATAAAGGCCTCTGGGCCATAGTCTCATTCCCTGAAATCTCATTGTATTGTAACCAGGTTGCATTGAAATTGAATCATTTTTGTCATCATTATCATGACAACTATATATAATTTTATGATTAGATATCACATTAAGTTATGAAATGGGGAAACAACAGTCAAGTGTTCACGATAATTGAAAAATTGTCAACACATAAGACATGATAAGATATTTGGGAATATAAATACAGAGTGTCTGAAAATTAAAATTATATTTACAGTTACCGCATAAGAGAGTGCGTGGTGTAAACCCTCAGGTGACAAATATAAATTATTTGCAAGACAAATCACAGGTCATATTGAAGAAATTGATGAGGATATGTTACAGTTACACAGCGCAAATGCGCCATTTGGAACATCGACAGCATGGTTCATAAATTGCTATGATGGTCATATTGACTATTTATAGCATTGCCACTTGCTGTCGAATAAAATTTGTGTTTCACTATCTAAGTGGCCATGTTTCATCATTATGCATGTATTAGTATTTACTTCATCAATATTTGAAGTTGTATTGTAAAGATGATTTTCGGACTCCCTGTATGTATGATTTTCCTAATAAAATTTGAGGATATTCAGAGGAATAAGAAACCTGCCCATACTGGAAAGATAGCTTTGAATTCCGGTACTGAAACCTTAATCCACTGTGACATTGTCTTGGTTTTCCACATTGAAGCCTCTTTCATACTTGAAGACATGGTGATCATTTTGGTGTTTAGACGAACACTAAATGCGCTAGTAATAAAAGTAAAGTTTCATTTTCATCAGATGTCATCAAAGTCTAGTATCACAGATATTAACTGGATTTCAATGCAACCCATTTTTTTATATTGAAATATTGACAAACCAGTATTGTTCTACTTTAATTGCCATCATAACTTTAAAGGTATAACAGATTATAATCAAATAAAACTAGACCAATACCATTTGAGTATATCAGACACAAATGCAGTGAACAACCAGATTGATATTATGATCTGCAAAATCAATTCAACAACAAAATAGACATAAAACATAATAGGTTTTATACATTTCAATAAGTTGTGCTTGCCATTCATGGATACAACCCAGACCTATCAAAACTAGAATATATATCAAAACCTGGGAACTTTCATGATACATATCCTGGGAAACCAGATAAAACTAAAACTTAAAGAGAAAAATAGTGTGGAGAAAAACAATGAATAAAAACTGTGACTTGAGAGTCATCCCAAAACCTGGTCTAACCTGGGATTTTCTCGGTTCCTGGTAATATAATATACTAAAAAACAATTGTTTTAGGCTTCATTGTCACATTGACACTTTACTATTGCCATTAATAATAACATTTTAAAAACCCATAAAACAACAGGTTAAGACAAAACAAGAGTCTATGACAAACACCTGAGTTGGGTGTCGGTAGCTGACATGCCATACACATATTTAGATTTAAATCCGACTGACGCAGCTTGTTCATGGGCTACCAGATATTCTCTTTTCCAACATTTGAAAGACTTCAGGCAATAAGTTACTGTTGGACACATATAACAAATTCTTGTACCTGAGGTAAAATGGAGCATCTCAATATAAACAGCTACATAGTGTTGACAAAAGACCCACTGTGGCTGGCATACTAACTTACCCAAAAGTAACATGGTGAGGCTGCTGGAAGCCTGTTAAAAGGTAAAAAATAGTGGTACATATATAACACAAGCTTCTATTATCGACAAAGTACAGTAAATAGCATTTCAGGTTTCCCCTATCAAAAACATAGGACGAAAATACAAAAATGTTTATTTGTATTTTCGTCATATGTTTTTTGAAAAAGGGGAAACCCAAAACGTTACTTACTGTACTTTGTCAATAATAATAGAAGCTTGTGTTATATATACCACTATTTTTTACTAACTTACCCTGCAATCCTATAGCTAGGACAATGTCAATTGATTAGTAATTATAGCTTTAAGCACAGCCAGCTCACGGTTAGCCTGACAACTCAGTCAGTATAGCATTTATGGTGGTCCATCGACCTCAGTTGGATGAGCATGACCGCTTCATCCATATTTCTCTATAGCAAAAAAATAGCTTTTATAATTGCCCTTTGTTGTTTGTAGAAAAAAAGGAAATGGTTGTGGGAAACAGAAATATAAGTTGGGATGGCAGATTAAGTAAGAAGTAGGAGAGAGACCCTTCCAATACTACCAATAATAATACCATCCATCTGGCTGTTACAGAAGATAACATGAGTAACGTGGTGAGGCTATTGGAAGCCAGTAAAAAGTTAAAAAAATAGTGGTATATATAATTTATAATATAGCTTCAAAATAGGTGACAAAATACATTCAATAACGTTTCAGGCTATAAAGATATAAATAAAGGGGAAACCCGAAACGTTATTGAATGTAGTTTGTTTGTCACCTATTATAGAAGCTTTTTTATATATACCACTATTTTTTAGAAGATGACTTTGTAACTTTATGACCATACAATGCATGTGTCAGGCATTCCATAACCGTGAATAAATATCACGTGGTCAAAAACCAAATATGTGATCAAAAATAATAGTAAACATTTCATTGCATGTATTAATATAATATAATGTGGAGATTTACTTCTTTAATTCAAAGTAGGTGAAAGAAGAGGTAAAATGTCATCATACGATCCGAGGATTCAGATCTTTTTAAAAAGAATATCTTTAAAATTCAGACAAAAACACTAAAAGTAATCCTCTTCTTGCTGCTGTATCATCTACTTCTTCAGCAACAAGATACAAATCAATTATTCCACTAAGTGTAATGCTAAAAATAACCCCCCATTCATAACGAGCATGCTCACTCAGAACATAACTGTTAGGTGATAATAAATACTATCTTTAATATCCTACAATCATATTGCCTGACTGATATGTATATTTTAAAGAATAATTACTGGTATTTAAATTTTGACTTTTGACATAAATCTATATTAACAGGATCTTTCTTTGCTGAATTTCATCACCACACAATTGCACTTTAACATCATAATAAAACAACAAAACTATATATCCATAACATCAACAAAAGTGATGTGGACTGACTATACTCTTGTTGAATTAAAACAAGGAATAACACATTAATAAAAATTAAAATTGTACACCCATGACTCATTACTTCATCTCTGGTTCATAACCTATCGCAAACTGTAAGCCTACTCAAATTCTGACAGAAGGGGTAGGCCTATCTTATTTGGCATATATGAATATGTTATGACAGCGTTTTAATGGACATTTGCCATTTTGGGTAATAGTAATAACCAGACAAAATAAATGTTTCAACATTAAAAAATAATCAGTTTTTTTACTACACTGCATGACAATAATAATTGGACATGTCCATGTTCAGCCCTCAATAGTACACCAAGCATCATAATGCGAAGTTAGATACAAGCACCATTGTCCTTCCTTACTTTCATAAGTGAGGCAAGTACTTTGTCGCATTACCATTTGGGAGACATTGATTAGTTGAATATCTTAAAAATTCAGACAAAAACACTAAAAGTAATCCTCTTCTTGCTACACAGCAGCAAAGACACTCGACTATTATTATAAACTATATATGGATAGATATTTGCTTTTATTAAAGACTTTTAACACAATATTTTGTTTTCAACAGCTGTTCTGACAAACAACATTTGTGGATTCAATTTATATATAATATATGCAACATATTCAAAACTGCAATAAACAACTCGTGTGTATGCATTGTGACATGGTATTTGTCACATGTTTACAGTGGACTGCTGTTGACACGATGTCCCCCTGACATAAAATTGATTTCATGAAGTCACCATTCGTGACGACAATGCAATGATAAATAGAGGATAGGGAATACAACACAACAAAGCAGCTCCCCAGTAGTGAATCAACTCGTCGCAGTTATAAACTCAAAAGTAGCCCACTGTATCATCATCGTTTAGTCCCGCAAGCATAGACAGCTGAGAGTCTAAGAGGCTGATTGGAGTACTACTTTCAACTTGAAATCTGCAACAAGAGACAAATGATCTGAAGGGTAAGAAAAAGAAGGAAGACGACCGTCTCCTATCTCCTCACCCGTGGGAAGCTTGAGAAGTTGCAAGCATGTGAAATACTGAGGTGTGTAAAACAAGTAGTCGATAGTATGACAAAATTCCTCGTTGGCCCCCCATTTATTGCTTCTCACTTTCCACGTCGTGTAAGCAGGTTCCTGACCGTCTTCAGAGAGCAGAGTGTACGAACTGCACAAACCTAAATTGCTCTTTTTCAAAACCTCAACGACTTCTTCATGTGGATCTGCATTTAAGTCGCCGCAAAATATCAAAGGTGTTCCCACACACTCTTGACGCAACCACCTCTCCAGGTACAGCCCTTGCAGACGCCTCAAGTTGTGGTAGTCTGACTTTGCTTTCAGGTGAGTTGTACAGACAAAAAAATCATGTCCTTGATGATCTTGGGTTTCGGATTGAAATCTAAATTTACAAACAATAGCTACTTGGTTTGTATGCCTGCCTTGGTTACTTTGAAGTACGAGGTTGTGAATATCAGCCAGCATAAGTCGTTTTTCATTCCAGAAAATGGCGCACCCATCAGGCCCAGTGTTATCTCTTGAGTAAAGGCAAGGGGAATTGGGCTTGGGGAAAAATGAGCCTTTGTAACCAGCTTGGAGCAAGTACTCTTGTAGGAATTTGAAATTGTCAACCTCTTGCAGGCAGAATATGTCGGGCTTGTAAGTTAAAAGTTCCTCCAGGATGAGATTTTGTCTCACAGACAAATTTAGAGCGCTATCAGGACACAAGACAAAACCATCGCTGCATCTACATAGACCTGAAATAGAATGAATCAACGTATTGCAATGGGTGACACATTTTATCCACTCTGAAAAGTCATCATTGTTAATAATGACATATATACACATAAAATATCTCCTATGGGTAAATGTATATTTTAGCTCTATTTATTATTTTTATCGTAATCGTTCATTAATCGCTCGTAATCGTTCGTGTTACTAGAATACTATGTATGTTTGTATGTTATTTTACTCATCATAATTTCGGGGGGTTTTTTTTTTTGTTTTTTTAAGTTATAGTTTCAGATCAGATATGTGTGGCAATCCAGATCCACACATATCTGATCTGAAACTACAACTTTATTTTTTTTTAAATAAAAAACCCGAATTGAAATTATGATGAGTAAAATAACATACAAACATATCTAGTAACAACACGAGCGATTAATGAACGATTACGATAAAAATAATAAATAGAGCTAAAATATACATTTACCCTCCTATGAAATATACACTGTGCATAATTTTAAAACCCATAAAAACAGCAAAATTTTCAGACTTCCACAACTCGATGGTAAAGAAGTATGATAGTACAACACAATGACAGTGTCTGGACCAGACCCATGTCCAGTCCTGAATGCCTGTAAAACTATGCATTGTTGAATACATAGCATACCAGAATGGTCATCATGAAACACACAAGCTCAAGTGCAAGGACTCGCAATCAAAAGGCTGTGGGTTTCTTACCCTGTTGCCCCCTTGTCCTAAATTTCCAAGCCATACACAGCTCTTTTTATCTCATATGCTTTGCTATGACTAGGAACCAGGATGCCTGCATGCAAATTTGAATCATTCTAACTTTTATCATGGTTCGATGATTCCATATGGAGGCCTTGAAGCTGTCACCTTTGGAGGCTGAAGCAAGGGTGAGCCCAACACCACTGAGGGATAGAAGAGCGTGTGGGGAAAAAAACAAAACATGGCAACCTCATAAAAATGCACTAAAAAGCATTTAGGTGGAAACAAGCAGTATTGTTAAGAAAAATGTTACTGCATCTGATTAGTTATTTTTACTCGAATGTCCCGCTAATCAAAAGCAGCATTTGTACCGCATTTGATTAGTTCTTATTACTTGAATGTCCCACTAATCGAAAGTAGCATTTGTAAAATTTGAGAATTTGCTCGTCAAAATGTAAGATAAGATACCTCCCCACATTTCAAGACCAAAATTAAAATAATCAGTATTTGTCCTTAATTACAAGTTGTCAATTTGAGTTGTCCAAAAGGTGGTCTTAGTCACCCCAGGTTACGGGAGTGTCCCAACATTTCAGACAAATCCTTTTCTAATGAATTATACCGCAAACTTTATCAAGCTAAGAGGTCATGTACATATCTATCTGTGAAATGTCTCTTCAGATAAATTTACTACACAAATTTTAGTAAAAAATCTTCTTATCAAATTTGTCAGATATGATGATGAAACTTTAAGCATAGCTATGCTGCCTTACCCTGAGCTAGTATGTTCCATTGCATAATCCTAATGGAACAGTCTGAACTGGAAGGTTGTTCTCCGTTAGGTAAGACTGATACAAATTGTCTCTTGATCAAAGGTGTATCGTTGACATCTTTCTTTTTCTCCTGGATTTCCTTCAGGATTTGGTCAGCTGTAGAGCCAGCTACATTAGACATGCTGTGTGGTTATTTCTGTCATGAGAAGAAAAAAAATTGTAAGGAATAAAAAATGTAGCTCTATGCGCTTTACAGATTGGTAGAGATGTAAAAAGCATCAAGAATATATATATAATAATAATATATATATATATATTATCAAAATGAAACATTCTTTTTTAAAATTCTGCATCCTTGGCCTACAAAAAGGAATATCATATAAATATAATATGTTGTGGATCAGCTCCAACTCACAAAGACAAAGATGCTAAACATCATAATTACTTCGTAGATAAAAATTGCAAATCAAGTTGATTGGGGAAAATGAACAAAATAATGTTGCATCATGCACGGCATACACAGCCCTATTCAAAAGTGATACTTTAGTTTGTTTGTTTGTTATCCGTTCCCTATAATACCGTAATTAAACAGTGTAGGGACCAGCTCTGTGTCTGGCCGAAGACAGTGTACAAGGCAGACCCAGCTACAACGTATCCAGGTCAAGTGCAAGTCTGTGCCCCCACTAGTACACATGGCCTGATACAGAGCTGGAAAATCTATGGATCAAGATTTTATGGGCAAGCAGGGGATCAGCCCACTGTGATACTTTAGTTAAAGCAGTAAATCACCTGTGGTTTTTCTCGGGGAACGCGTCGTCCGCCTATTGTTTACCTAAGGTCAACCGGGGTCATGGCGTATTCCGT
>JARDUL010170777.1:0-10329 GCA_030265205.1 Dirona pellucida
CCCCCACTGTTCCTTTCAGTACATTGGATGTAAATTGTTGTTTGGTATTGATGTAAAATTGTGTTATTGTTATTTAGACACTGCTTTCTAATTTAAAAAAAATGCCTTTATTTTGCCACAAGGATATTTTTGTCATTAGGGTATATATTTAGTTACCACCATGCTCAATTAACCGACAGAGTTCCTTGGGAACAGAATAAATTGCTATACATTCTCTATTGTCTATCCGTCATTATCACTCTTCAGACCCCGATAGTATGATTCGGGAACAAATGGGTATTTTACCATGATGATACTAATGTGAACTTATCCGATACATGATTGTATTCAAAAACACTGCCACACCAGGTTTTCATACTTTTATGCTGAACGTAGACAGTTCTGATACGTGCCTTCTTCTTGCGTTGAAACAAAGCGAAGGTACAATTGCAACGGATAAACATGGCAAGCAGATCATACAACATAATATGACCATAAGGGTAATTATAACCTGAAGGGTGACACGGCTGTCATTTATTCACCACCAGGCAAATTCACTTATCCGACATGTTCACTTTAAGGCAGCGATAAAATTTGTTTGCACTACCGGCAGTAGTGTAGACTGCATATATTGTGCCTTTTGCTTTACTACAGGTCTGCTTCTTGGACCCAACAAAATTGCACCTTTGGTGTGAAGTATAGAATATTTGATTTGTTACTGTAAATGTGTTCATAATTGATTGTTTCTCTACAACATGCCTGTGATATTTTGGTGCTGGCTTCCGGCGACAACAGACATGTTTTTTCCATTCGCTGTGGACTCGCTGAATTTTAAAGAAATTTGTGTCCGTTTTCATCATATTTTTCGTTACCCATCTTCTACTTATTACACAATGGACGACAATAGAGTAGATGTTCGTAGATATTCGTTGCTTTCTCAATGTCTTTATTACTTATACCAACTTGCTGTTATACCATGCACGTCCAACTGACTGTGTCATTTTTTATACATTTAAATACTCTGATGCTTCATATCTTATGCATATTTATTAATTTATTTTTAACTCCTCATCAAGCTTAAGTACTATACCAAAGGTTTGGAAAATATAAAAAATAACACCTGTACCAAAATCAAAATGTGTTGAAGTGATGAATGATTTGAGGCCTGTGTTGCATTAATTAATATCTATTTTGATGAAATGGCTTGAGAAAATTGTACTCAGCTCTTTTTTGTCAAAGGTGATATTTGATGAAAAGCTGGAGTAGCATAAACAATCTACTAATACTAAGGTAGTATCACATATGAATAAAAGAATGCATTTTATGAGAAAACTGAACTCTATTCACTTAGAAAACAAATTACTATCTTTATCCTATAATTCTTGCATAACAAGAGTTTTCAGGTGTTGCTTAACAATGTGGGGCAGTAACAACAGAGATTACCTATGATAAAAGGGGAACAAATAGATGTCCGAAGAGCGCTAGCAGCAACATGTTGAACAGTCAAAAATTATGAATCTTTTGATTGCATCTATAATAAATTCTGTAACATAAAATTTGATAAAATAATGAAAGATGACTCTTATCCACTATACCATCAGATACGAGTGAAAGTGAAAGAAGTGGGTGCCTTACCCATAAGAAAATGTATAAAGATACCATAATTCAGTTTTACCATCAGCTATATAAATAAGAAATTGTCGGCCCATTGTGTTTTGCTGATATTTTTCATATTGCATTTTTTCTGTTGTGAATATTTTATTATTATGAATTACTTGCCTGTTATGTGTATGTATGAATGTATAATATATTGTATCAGTAATTTTGATGTATCATGAGTTTAACTCAACATTTTGTCAACACTTATAATTCAATTAATTCCCCTCTTGGGATTGATAAAGTATATCTTATCTTATATATATATATTTATAAATAATACGTATACATGTTGTAATTTTGATACATGTCTATAAAAAGAATTTCCCTCAAGGCATGAAAATAAAAAGAATGCTTGTTATCGAGCACGTCTAATTCTTTCATAACTTCTAGAAATACTCTTACAATTTCCTTCTATTTCACATTAATTTTATAATTTATAGCTTTATTTATTTTAATTTTAGAAATAATTTTGATGCCAACTTTCGCTTGTGGTCATCGAAGGGAAGTTGTGCCCAAGACAGTCATAGAGTTGTATAACAATGGTGTGCACCAATGTACGTGATACTGATAAACACACATATGGCTTTTGCATCTACTCATCATATGTTTGTTTATCTGTTCCCTATAGTACCGTTATTAAACAGTGTAGGGACCAGCTCTGCGTCTGGCCGAGGTCAGTGTTCAAGGCAGAAGGCATCGATCCGCAGACCCAGGTAAAACGTATCCAGGTTAAGTGTACACTAGTACACATGGCCTTACACAGAGCTGGAAAATCTATGGGTCAAGATTTTTAAGGCAAGCAGGGGATCAGCCCACTTTGCATCTTCTCATGAAAATCAAAATGTTGTTCTCCAGTTGAGCAGGACTATTAAATTAATGCTTTTCAAAATTGTATGCAAAGCAATCTTTTAATTACCAGAGACATCCCATTTGAATGCTTATTGCATTACATTATCTGTTATCAAAACCTACTTTTATACAGCAAACAGTGCAGAGGGCATTCACACATGTGTCCAGTGATGAAAAAGTGTGCAATGACTCAACATCTTTCACAATCACAATAATCGTCAAACTTGATCTCAAACAACCCGACTGGTGGCTTCTGAATAAAAGGCCATATTATCTCACAGCACTTGACGCTGAGGAGACATTATTTTCTCTATTTAACTCTCTTTTGGGAAATAGTATAGGCAACATGGTTCAACTGGAAGTATCCCTATATGCCGCCCTTATACTATATATACAGGGTGTCTCAATACCATAAACCCCTCTTCTTCTTCTTCTTTGTTTAACGTCGTCTTTTTCCCTCAACTGAGGGGTTATGACAGTGTCCATTTCTTGATGGCCGCTCTCCACTCTCTTTTGTTCGACGGGTCAGCCACTCCAATGACTGCTGACGACGCGATGTCCTGCTTCACATTGCCAATCCAACATTTTTTCGGTCTACTGCGGGGTCAACAACCTGACGCTTCATGTGATAATATCTTCTTCGGCATTCTATCCTCTTGCATCCGGTGAACGTGGCCGTACCATCTCAACCTTCCTTGTCGGATCTGGGAGGTGATATCTTCAACACCAAGCCGACGTCAAAGCTATTCTATCGAGGTCGTCCGGTCATTGCAGATCCATCTCAGCATCTGACCATCCGTAAGCTCGAGACGCCGTTCATCATCGCTGGTTGTGGCCCACGTTTCGGAGCCGTATAGCTTAATTCAGAAAAGATCAAATAAATTAAGTGAATTTCCATAGTTACCTAAATATTTCTAACCTCAAATCTAAAATTTCATACATATTATATTCCAATATTTGGTATGTCTACCATCCCCTTTTCTAACAGTGTCCAGATAACAAGCAGGGTAGTAGTTTCCTTTGGCTACATCTCTAGTTTGAAAAGTTAGATCCATTCTTTAAATTGTTCATCGCATCGCATGACTGTTTTGAAGCCTCCAGGCAGTCTTGTGGTAGACATTGCAGAACTACTATGTGTTCTGTAGTCTCTGACTTTTCTTGACACCGGGGGCAAATTGACGTTTCTTTCAGCTGCCATCTGTGCATGTTATGTGGAGTTCTGGCATGCCCAGTAAGACTCCAGCAACAATTCAGTATCAAATGCCAAGCCACTCAAAACTTTTAAGAGAGCAGCTGTATTCATTAAAATCATCTTGGAATTTATTTTTTACTTGTCTTTCACGATTAAGCCTAAATTATGTTCTCAAGCATTCAAATCTGGTGACGGTCCGGGCAATTTGTAGTTTCCAAAGAAATTCACTTTGATTTCATGCATGGTTGGATAATTAGCCGTAATTGTCAAACAAAAGTCATGTCTTTCCAAGTTGATCTCAAACAACCCGACTGGTGGCTTATGAATAAAAGGCCATATTATCTCACAGCACTTGACCCTGAGGGGACAACATTATTTTCTCTGTTTTGGGAAATAGTATAATAGTATAGGCAACATGGTTCAACTGGAAGTATCCCTATCAACGATTTTTATGGCACAACTTTCCAACCACATAATATCACTAAAAAACTAAAGCCAAATGGTGATGAACACTATTGAGCATTACTATGACTGCCATTTTAATTTAGTCTTGTCGTGGCCGTCATCACCACCTTGGCAAAAGGGGCCCTATAGGTCAAAACCGTTGGATGGGTTTTCCATTTCCCAGAGGTCGTTCTATTGTGAATAAAAAGGACCGTGACAGACATGTAAATAAGGAATCTCATGATGTTTTCAGTACTTCCCGATTAGCAAGGTCACGTTGCTGGGGAAAATCTTTGAACGATCGTGTCCTATTGTCGCTTCTGAATATTTTTTAAATTCTGTGGTCAAAATCAAAGCTAAGGTCTTTATCATTATCAGACAGTGAAGAAATCAATATGATGGATAATTATAATGGAATGACACTCTGACCGGACAACACATGAAATTTTGTGGATTCTTTTTTCAATTTTATTTTGATAAAGGTCATCACATTAAAATTGTTACATGATACATGACTGGGGTCTACCAGATGACAAAAGTGTAAAACAGGGTTTTGTGTTCTAAGTTCTAAGTGGCCTAGTCTCAATGAACACTAATTGTTAAGCAGGTTCTAGACTCTACATTATAGTTAATAATAATGATGATAATGATAATTTTAAAAAATAATGATAATAAAAAATAAATAAAATAAACAGAAAATAATAGAATAACGATAATAATAATATAGACAATAATATTCATAATAATTTTTAAAACAAACAAAATGTGAATCAATATGATCACTACTAAATTTACAGTGTTAATCATCATGTTTTATCCCTGGACTAATAATAACATCACGCAACCGTGACAAAGTCATTTGTAAAATTAACATGTCATTATTTAATAGCTACTTTATATTAAACGGGCAGCATTGAGAATAACGGACCATAGTAATAGTATAGAAAAAAAATTAGATAAAATACAAGAAGTATTAAGAACACAAAGGGGTGATGTGAGTGGAGGTTTGCTTTATCATTATGATAATCTTGTTTGCTAAGAAAAAAACCCAAATAACAAATGAGATCATTCATATATTATATATATTTATAAGTAGATTAGAAATTTGAATAGACATAATAACAATAACAATTATAATAATAACTGTTGCCCCACCATGTAAAAATGTATTCGCGTAATAGTAATAGACTCGGAACCAAAAATGGCAAATCTGACACTAGCATCAGTCAAAAATGTTATCATCAAGTCCTCAAGAGCCTAGAGGTCTGTGGAGCACAAAGCGGACAAAGTGATATCAATATGTCAATATATCACCCTTCTGTGGTCTATGGCGGCAGATTACTCCCCCAAGATGCACGCTGATAACCATTTCTACACCTGGGTCGAGTGGGGCAATTGGGAGGGGTTTTTTTCATGAGAAAAAAGAGGTGACTGGGATAGAATTTGAACCCATGACCTTATTCACTTGACATTCGCTTTGAGAGTTTGTTATCGGCCACCACAGACACCAGTGAGTAATTTTAACTCCTCATTTAAAAGTCTGATCATAAAACTATCCACAGATAGAGATACATCATCCTGCCTAATTATCAGGCCTTCCCAGATAAATAAAATTACCCCCCCCCCCCCCCCAACTAACTCATGCATATTGTACACCAAGCTTTAAATGACAAGTGATCGTACAACAATGTTTGATTTCAACAACAATCAAATGAAAATTAGGGTGCAGGATGTATTTGTAACTGGAGTGGGCCCCTAGTGGAAAATGATCTACTGAAATGCTGGCTTTTTACACACACAAAGAAGAAAAAAAAGACTGAATTTTGAATGTCTAATGCTTACAGAAATAGCTGCAACAGATATATAAAGAATATTCACTTTACAAAAGTACGGAAGTGGCTGTAGAGTAAAACCTAGTCGTATGGTGCTCATCTCTATTGAAGTAGCGTGTAGCGGACAAAGTGACCAGAGAGCAGGAGGCGCAGCAATTAAATCACTCAGTTTGAGAGGTCGCAGGTTCAAATCCCGGTGGAAGCACTGGATTTTTTCCCACTTTGCAGCACTGCACTCTACCCTCGGAGCAG
Source organism: Dirona pellucida (assembly GCA_030265205.1). Taxonomy (NCBI): domain Eukaryota; kingdom Metazoa; phylum Mollusca; class Gastropoda; order Nudibranchia; family Dironidae; genus Dirona; species Dirona pellucida. The sequence goes on from JARDUL010170777.1 coordinate 6,208, forward strand.
ACCCTAAAGACAAATTTGTCACCTCTGGTTAAGACGCTGGTCTATCCTATCACTACCACAGTTTACTTCTCTAGCAGATGTGAGCTGCTACTGCTACCCATTTTTACACCTGGGCTGAGTGAGGCATTTGACGTAAAGCGTCTTGCTCAAAGAAAACAAAAATGCAAATCCAAAAGTCTGATTTGAAACCTTTCAGCCAACAACGCACCTCCAGTAGTGCAACTGGGGATGAGCTTAATTATGCCATTTATTATTTATTAAATGCCAAAATTATTAACCACATTCATCTACAACAATACAGACTTGGATAAAAATGAGCTCATAAAAGGGACATGCAAGTGGGCCACACAACCATACATATATATATGCGCATTAAATCCTTTATATACGGCATGGTGAGTGAATGCATTCTGTTTTGTAACCCAGGTTTTGTGGACTTTACCAAAAAAATAACAAACCCAAACAAACCCAGAAACAATTAACACATTGATTCATTAAGTAAATAGATACCTAAATATGAGAATTCACATACACAGGTTTTGTTTGTCTTGATGCAGAGTCATAATAACATAGTTAATATTAGTTTAATACTTACATATCTACAACAACAATATATATATAGGTAAGTCTAACAATAGGGTGGTAAAAGCTCTTTACATTTGATTTTGTTTTGTTTGTGTTGGGGTTTTTTTTTGTGTGTGTGAGTGTGTGTGTGTGTGTGTGTGTGTGTGTACTTTGGGCGATTGACCAATGTCTCCTTTTCACAACCTATGTCTATCTCAGTTATTCCTTTGACACGACCAATGGCAGGGCCACCCCCAAAGATAACAACAAAGCATTCTAAGGACTTAAAGTAAAGCAAGCCATGCAAACAAGCTCTCACATTCCAACAATAGCTCGGTGCAAGACTCTAACAAATGAAAAAATCAAATTTTCTAGAAGACAAAGAGTGACTAAAAAGCAATAAATTTTGCACTTTGGTAGCTTTAACACAGTCTCTAAAAATACTATGGAAGTGTGTGCATGCATCTTTCAACACGATGAAACCAAACGAATTTTGAAAATCTGGCATATATTATGTTAACGTGTAGCAATCTTCCAACAGCATTGATATAATATATTTTTTGTAGAAGTATAACGTGACATGACTTCATTTCGTCAAATCATTTGAACAACAAAGAAAACAACCAATATATTACAGCTTCATTTATCTTAGGCATGCAACCAGTAAAAATTCACAAAAAATAAGCTTTGAAATTTGAATTACTACGCATATATATATATGAACACCAGTAGCATGTCCCATAAAGTTTTGAATTGAAAACGATAATTGAGAAGGGGAAAAAAGCAAAAAAAAATTCCCTCAGAGCCTTACACCCTGAGGAGCCAGTGTATATATCTTCTACTGTTTCTGTAGTATGGAGCAGACAAGTTGTCATGACTTGTGCCCGACTACATGGGACACTGGCCTATCACAGATTACTTTCCCAGCTGTAAGCTGGTACCAATTTTTACAATTGGGTTGAGTGTGGAATCGGAGTAAACCATTGATCTATAATGCCAAAGGATAATGAGGCAGTGTAGAAAGTGGTACCTACTTGAACTTGAACCCTGACCGTTTGCATGGAGGAAGTGCAATGTCTGACCCACTAAGATTAATACAATTCAATTAATGGCAATGGCTTCAACACTGGTTTGTGCCGAGTTGTAGGAACGATGACAGAGAAGGGTTGTGGAGGATGAAAGAATGGGTGAATAATTATGATAATGATGATATTCATGGAACAGCCTACTAGAAAGGGAAAGATTGGAGTAAAATCCCGACCTATTCTTTCATGTCCATGAAAACCACTTACTTGAACCTATGATGTCATATTAAACACATATATATTTTAGAAGTTATTAATTCACACCGGTCCTTGTTCCATTCCATTTTGTTTGAATATACGAGCAGGCTCTGCCTTCTTTAGACAATTCAGTCCAGTCTCGGGGGTTGCTTCCTCTCTAAGGTTGACCTTTGCTGTCCTGTCCTGGGACGGACGGAATATGCTACAGACAGGCTGAGCAAGGTTAGAAGGATATCCACACAAAGACGGCCAGATTCATTAATTACTGGCATCACCGTCATCACCTCAACCACTTTTGCTATTAATTATCAACCTGCATTTCAAATTGGCACAGGCAATAATGCTATTATAATCCTTCTATGCCACAGGCAGAGCAAGGTTAGAAAGACGGATATCCACACCGAGCCAACCAAATTCATTACCAGCCAAGTTCCTCCACCATCATATCATCATCATCGCCGCCGCCGCAGTTGTCATTAATCATCAATCTGATCATTGGCAGGTGGGCAGGCAATCATTAATCATCAATTTCAAATTGTCAGGCAGGCAATAATAATAATAATACTATAACTATAATCCGCCCATATTGTCAAGTTGTCTCCACATTTGCCATCAATATCTTTTGGTTTTGCTCCTTTGACTCATACGGCCGCATTGGCCTTTTCTGGTCCCTGCACAGCTTTCTGTCTTTCCATGAGAAACACGAGTCTCGAGACTGACTAGACTAGATGCCTTCTCCCTCTTAGTGGAATGGAATATCAACAGAAAGCAACGTTAGCTTTCTTATAACCATTCTTGTTTTGGGTTAGCACTTAGCACTATCTCATTTGAGCAACAGAGATGACTATTACTGGCGTTGGCATGACGATTGTGTCAGAGAAATTAGATCAAGGAATATTGCTTTTTTCCTCTACACGAGTTCTCTTCAGCGGAGATGAGTTCACAACCGCATTATCCTGGGGAACAGGAAAGGGAAAAATGGGTAAAACAGAGGGGGGAATAAAAACAACCCCAAAAAAATAAAAACAAACAAAAAAACCCACAAAAAACCCCCCTTAATTGGTGAACATTTTTAAATGTACCATGATAGGGTATATATGAGGACAAAATTGGTCAGTGAAGTGTTACATTTTTGTGTCCGATCATGGAAAACTTTGAGCGGAGTGGGTGTGAAGAAGAAGAGTATGAATTGATGCATCATAATCTATCATGAATGGGATGAAAGGTGTAAGTAATCAATGATTTCTGAATGGAAAAAAAGTTGTGACATGGAATATATTATATAATATATTTTTTATTCATAACTATCTTTTTTTTAATACCTTATTCTGCTTTTCCAACATCTTGCGCAGTTCAGATTTGTAAAAACTAATGACCTCTTCACAGTCCTGCCTGACCTTGGTCCCCTCACTGTTGTAGAGGAAACAGTTACTCTTGACCAGGTTCATGTCGGCATCAAAATCCTCAAAGCTGGAGTATTGGCCATCCTGCCAAAAGTAATGGTAAAAAATATACATTTCACCTTCACTGTGAGCTTTCACTACATTTTCCATGCTACTATTATCAGGGGTGTAAATTAATGGCAAAAGAAAAAAACTATCTGAAAACATCAGCAAGACCAAAGACGGACTAGCGAGTCTGGAGTCTGAAATCATAGCTTACCACTAACATATGAAAAAGCAAAGTCTAAAATCAGAAAGAAAAAAAGTCTGAAATCAGTCAAAATCTGAAGGATTGTACCAACTTCCCAACCCCTAATAATTTCTTCAATGGAGTGATTAAATCTTTAGACACAATCACAACTGGAGTTTTAATCTACTTGTACGAAAAGCAAGTGTTTAATGGACAAAACTATAATAAACATTGAATAAATAGCAGATGTTATACAGGTGTCGTTGGATGTCATTTATAGTCCATAATTTTTTAAATATCAAACTTGTTTAACATGCATCAATACAAACATTTGATCAAAACAAGTGGGATGAAAATGAGCGTTGTATAATATCTATTACTAATACTACTAAACCTCTTTGCGAGGAGTTTGAGCATAATAGTAGTTGAGCTAGCTATCTCCACGTTCCATTTAATTCATCATCCTACACTGCTTGTCCCTCTCACTGACACATTGTGCCAGATAGAGAAAACATTGATCCAGGTAGTGAGTTTAACTCACAACACACAAGCCACCACGGACTGCTGGGTTAGGATAGGGTTATTTTCATGTCATAACTGATATTTTCACAGATGAAATATAATTTTTTTCTCTGTGACTCAG
>JARDUL010170889.1:0-10326 GCA_030265205.1 Dirona pellucida
GGGGTGGGGTTTGAAGGGAAAGGAGGAGGATGGAGAAAATGTCATATGATGTTTGTTGTCGGCGATTTTCATTTGCAGGGTCAGGAGATGGTCACAGTTCCAGCAGTAGCAATGCCCACACCAAGGCCAGCTCTTTGGACATGGAATGGGAGCATGAAGTTGGTATGTGTCACTGCCACAGATGATAATGATGATATGGCCTGTTAACTGTCAATTGAAAGCTCTTTTGACTTTTTTTTTCTTTCTGTGAAAGCTTGACAAAATATTGCAAAATGATAGGGAGTGAGGACCTGTTGATCAGAAAAACTATATTATTGACGGATTAAGATGCTCAAGGGAACCATCTGCGATCAGTCTCAGTAAAGTGCAGCCACACCTCGGTGCAGGGTTTGTTATAAAGGGCTCACCAATTACAAGAACACCTTAAGATGAAATAAGATTAGATTCATCTTTATTGTCCAAAATTGACACAGTTTCATGGTGTTACATTATGTATACAAAGCAGTTGCTCTTCCATTCACTCTGTTTTCTTCCGTCCGCACACTCCTTTCATACATAAGGATAATTTCATAAAAACAAAAAATGTATGTATACACATACATTCATAAATAATGACAATAATTTCATGTTTTGAACTATGCTAATTTCATGCGGAAAAATGGCTGCCTTAATATCAAATATCAATTAGGGGCTTGAGTTTTCTTAAAACCAATGTGTCTTTATATCTATGTCAATTATGGGAGGCCATGTGACTCATAATAATATATGAAATTTGGCACATGCTTTGGCTTCAGGATACTACCTCAATGGACTGTTTTTGGGAGATTTTTGTTTCTTTTTTGCTTTTATTTTAAAATCTTTTTAAAAATGCTTCTATTTGTTTGTTTGTTCAGACAGTTTTGTGGAAATCAATGTTTTGTTTTATTTATTGATCGTTTGATAAAATTATAAATTCACATATTGAACCAGAAAGTGTTCTTATATATATTAAATCTGATGTGTTCTTATAACCGATGTTCTTATTAAGTGGTGGGCACTGTAGTAGAATACAATACTGTAGTACAGTGAATATCTTTATTTTCTATCGGCCTGTTTTAGTCAAGATTAATGACCAAAAAAATAATAAATTTCAGTTTACTTATACAAATATGTTTCTCTTGACCAGGTATGTCTCCTGTCAAAAAGCCTGCCCCTGTGTCCGTGTCGGAAGACAACTGGTCCAAGACTTCCACCACCAGCCCCTTACATTCCAGCGACCTCGAATGGGATCCAGACTTTGTTTCGGCTGACGACAACGAGCGGTTGCAATTGTTGAATAATGCATCAAAATTATCTGGTAATAACAGATGATAGTTGGACAGACAAGTGTTATTTTTGTTTGTTGTAGCGTCATGGTATGAACTGACTGTGTCTGGATGGATGTGGGTTAAGTTTTTAGTTTAGCCCTTCCGCTGCCACCAATTTATTACCCTAGTACATGGAAAATCTGAAAAATGACATGCTTTGAAAAGGGAAAAAATATTCTCTTTGAATTTTGATGAATTAAGAATGATATTGTGGATTTTTCAATATAATCCACCATTTTGAGCTTGTTTGACCTGGGGGAAATGAGAACAGTTTGTTGAACATGATTAACAGGATAGGGAAAATAGGTTGGCAATGAAGGGAAATCATCCAGCCAGGATGTTTTTGATATTTGTTGAACGGTGGCAACGTAAGGGTTAACGCCTACTTTGATATTGTGAAGTCATGTCAGGTGTGGCACCTCTGGGTTGTGGCCAGGTTATGGCCATCTGTGATAGGATTTGTTTGTTGGATGGGGGCTTGAAAAATTGCAAATGGTTTTTATGCTGTTCTCTGATTGAGACGAGGAGCCAAATGTAAAAGGGTTGATAGTCCATTGTTTTCTCGACAATTCTCGTGGATTAACCTTGGCGAAGAGATAACACTTTTCAGGCAATAGTATGAATTCAGGCATTCGTAGAGCAACCTGAGAAATTCAGGTGGGTTTGCTTTGTAACGTCTGTTTGATATTATTATTATTGCTTGACAATCATGATTTGAAATTGCGTGAATGATGAAAGTTGCGGTAATGGCTATAGGTCCAATTGACATCCCTGCCTTGGAGTTAACAATAATCCTATATGGGGTTGGGAGTGTCAGAATTGTAGTGCTGAATTAACACTGGGATTGGACCGTTTGGTTCAAAGGACTTTTCAAAGTTTGATCGCCCTATCCGGAATGTCCTGGAATGTCCTGCGTAGATCGACTTTCCACAGGAGGTGCCACCATTCATATGCCCAAACAGTGTCTGAAATAGCATTAAATTAAAAACCAGGGAACTTTTTGACTTGAGTATGTAATGTCAGACTTTTTAATTGATCTGTAATTCAATTAGTGTGTCAGCTGATAAATGTGGTGCAAGGGTTAAGAGGAGTGTGACAGTGCATATACGTAGTTTGACATATCACATTTCAATGTTGTTGACGTGTTAGTGTTAGAGTAGGAAGTAGTTCAAGTATGCATGTGGTAAAAGCTATATTATACTGAATAGATTCCTCTCATACCTCTCATATGCTGCCTTACATTATTGCTCATTCTATAGTGGGGACAAATATATACAACGTGTTTCAAGCATATTCATACATGACTTGATGTTTGTTATTTGAATATTTTACATGATGATTTAAAATATTTTTTGTGACATTTGTAGTTAATGTCATTGGAGTAATACGTTTCAGTTGAGTTCCAAGAAAAATACATGACGTAAATTGTGACTAGATAAGATGTTTGCGTACTGCAGTTGTCTTCGCAATCAATGGCCTGAAGAGGCTCAGGATGTAGATGTGGTTTATATAAGATTAACATTTTTTGCACTTATCTCACAGCAACAAAACCGACGATCTTGAGTTTACCTGCGCCAACACATGCCCCGGTGTCAGGTTACAGCGAATGGCGCTCTTGTTAATGTAAAGTTTTTACAAATGCCTGACTCATATGGGAAATGTGAGAAATGTTGAAAACATGACATGTTGTTTTAAAAGGGTGTGATTTAAGAATGCTATATATTTTCAGAGTCATATATCATGTGATGAAAGATCAGTGGACAAATAAAGTAGACATAAATATTTTACTTACATTTCATCTTATATGCATTGTTAACAGCCATCCTCTTTTGCTCATGCTTTGCTGTCAAGGGGCTCCAAAAGTCTATTAAGGGAAGTTTTCAGTTATGAGCACAGCGAGCCAACATTCCGGATCAAGAAATATCAAAATAATTCAAAAGTGTAAATGAAAGTATTTAATTTTAGACCAACTGGTAATATAATTGTTCAGTTTTCAATACAGAAAGTAATGGTTGAGAAAAAAGAATATAAATATGATGCATAATTCACAGTTTGATAACATCACTGCAATTGACACATTTATTGGACACTTAAAAAAGCATGATAACTTTATTAGATTTCGCCTTGGTGTTCAAATTTATACACACATGAAACATAGTTGTCTAGTAACACAATGGAGAAATAATATTGGATGAAACAGCTCTTATTTTTAGACAATGTGGTATGATTAAAAGCATTAATGTAATTGTAGCTAACACAAGATTTATCTCCCCTCATATCCTGATTGCCCAGGTGGTCGTAATTCTATCTTGATCGGTTGATTTCCTGTACTGGATGCTGTGGTTATGAGGTGTGGAGGATTGAAGAACACAAGTTTTGACATTTTTCACTGCCGTGAATATGTATGTTTCATTTGCAGTTGTATAGATAATTTGTGTCTGGTGCTTATTGAAGAGGTTCAAGATGTAGACATGGTTTGTGTAATATTTGTATTTTTGCTTCAATTTCTAGATAAATTGTATGTCTTGATAATCATGTTCACACATTCACGTAGAATAATGAGAAATGATTGCTTGAATTATTACAAGTTTTACCAAATGCCACAAAACATGAATTGAAATTTAAGGGAATATTGTTATGCAATATATATATACGCATTTTATGATTTTTTTGATTTTTTCAAATGTTGGTTTTGATTGATTTCAATAGTTTAGTTGGATCGCTATATATCTATTGCTTTGGAATGTCAGTTTGTTTTTTGTTCAATAGTTCTTAAGTAGCATCAGTTCACGTAAAGATTGTTTTAAAAATATGAAAAGTAAAGATTAATTTCAAAATAAGAGCATAACATTACACAAATTATTACTTTTTCCCTTGTAGATAGGGATAATTTGCTTTTGTTTTAAGTGTTTTTGTGACCTAAATTCCTAGATTTAAAAAGTTTCATGTGATTTTTGGTTCCTGTTGTTAACCTTACAATGTTTGTTTTTGTTTTGTGATTGGTAGATTAGATATCAGTAAATTGTCTATATTGCCTGTAGGGCAACCATATCAACAAATTATTATAACATAATACTATGTTTCACTACATCTATGTCTGCATTATCCAGATTGGGTGGGTCATTTGCATATGACTAACTGTGTGAAGCAAACACGGCAATCAGCACTTTTTTGACCATTTTTTCAGAGACTGGATCGACCGCTTAAAGTGAATGAATGTTTCTGCCTTTGTATGTGGTAACTTCCCCTGTTTGTGCCATGTACAAGTAAGTAGTGAAGTCTTCGACTTGTCCAGATCAGTATTACATACCTTTGCAATGAACTCTGTTACTTTTCACTCATTTTATGAGGAATGTGAAATCTGTTGACTTTGCTAAATACAAAACCACAAGCTATACATCAGGTTACATTACAATGGGCTTTGCTTAAATCAGTGCCACCCACAACAAAACAAAAAAGTGAAGAAAAAATAATTGAATTAACAGAGTGTCAACTTGGCCAAAATATGAAGGATATGAATGGATTTTATCATAGTAAAATAGATTGAGAAATGAACTGAGAAAAAAACAAAAAACTTTAAAGTGCTTGGCTTAAGCACAACCCATTGTAATTGTACATGTCTGTGTTGGTGATTGAGGAAACCATGTTGCAAGTACAAAGAGAATTTTGCAATATTCACAGCTAAGGCAAGTGTTTGAGATTGCTGTAGTTCCAGTTTTATGTTTTCAAGTTTTCCTTGATGGAGTGTATGTGCATAAAAGAAGCTCCTAAACTGTAGGCAAAATTTGAAATGATGCATTTTTGTCTTCAATATTGTATGTCGATGCCCATACTTTGCTACAGGTGGAAAGTTTTTCTTGATGGCGGTTGTACATTGAACTTGATTATGCTTTAATGCTTATGTTATGCTTGTGTTTTGAGTATGGATAGATATATGTGAAAAAGCTCTTGATGATAATTATGACAATACTATTAATAGTAGTAATAATGATGATGAACATTATGATAATCATAATGACTATGTGCAGACTAAATATTCCCACAGGTTTCTTTTTCTCCTCCTCCTTCTAATCCTCCTCCTCGTCCTCCTCATTCTCATCCTACTTTCCATCAAATAAGTATGCATTTCCGTGGTTCCAAACTACCATTTTACAAATTATGACTTTGGTGGATGGCCACAGACCAAACTGTAATGCATGTCTGTGACATTCATTCAGAGTTATTTATAGTGAAATGCTTGGTGAGCACACCACATCATGTATGGGAGAGTGTATGCCTCAATTGAGAGAGTCGTATTGTTGACATAAGACTCTCAGAGAAGAAGGTTGCCGCTCCATGAATTTGTTGAATGTCCATTCCGAGTATTTATCCCACAGGTTGTGATGGAACCTCTTATTCCATTTGTTCACCAGTGTTACCCATTTTACACAGCATTTGCATCACGTGCAATACTTCTTCGAGATAACACCAAATGTAGATAACATTCCAGCTTTCTTTCTTTTTTTTCTTTTTTTCATATTTCAGAAAAATGACAACTTTTTGGGGGATATTTTTCTTACTTCAGAAAGATTTATTAAGAATTGCATAGGTGCAAGTTTATAATGTTATGAAGTATTGATTATAATGTTATTGCAAAACATATTTATTACATTTTTTTCAAATACGTGTTATGTTATACAGTTTCAATTGTAAAAAAAATGGAAGGTTCACGATAACACATTTTGGCTCTATACCTTATCATCACCCAATCAGTAGCGATAAAATATTTGCAATTTTGAAATCAAAGTCATGAGTGTTGTTATCACATATTTTTGACGAAGTCAGTACTTGATTATATGACAACACTGATTTTTACAAAGCAATTACTGGGTTGTTGTTTTGGTTTGTTTTGGGGTTTTGGTTTTTTTTATTGTGGGGGAGGGGGGTTTCCATGTGTAAGAAAGGTTTGCGATTATAGTGAAAATTGTAATTAATCGGATTGTAATTTAGCGCAGATGTTTGTAGTTTGAGTTCATGAGTTAAACATAAATATTAATGTGCATTCTTAAATATAAAATGAGATGATCTGATCATAACAGCTTGTTTCGATTGTATATGCCTACTGTTAATTCAACAGGGGTTTTTTTCATTCATTTTTTTTATATATTGAGACAAATCATTTTGTTAATTTTTCACCATGACTTGACCTTGCTATTTTAAGGAAGCTCTCTTTAACTCTTTCCGTGCTGGGGCCATTCCTCATCAGTGTCAAGCTGCATCAGGCAATAGGTGTTACCAAGTGGCCATATTCTAAAAGAAGTTTAAGTAAGCTGTTTGTGTACCAATCAATGATATAACGACAATTAATCAACAGTTGGTGTAATAGCGGAAGGCTTATTATCACTTCAAACAGCTTAATTCTGAATGCTTGGGTCTGCAGTTATCATTTCGGATTAGACAATTTTTTGTATTATCCTTTGCCTGTGTTGTATCCAAGAGTAGTAACTTATTGTCCCACTTTGATATTATATTTCAGTCACCTCCCTTGTAAACCTGTTGTGTGAAAGTAGCCTGAAAGTAACATGAAACAGATGTGTTTTTACTCGTGCAAGACTAATTGTGTTTATCTGGGTATGAGTTGTACTAGGCCAAATATGGTTTAATTGGAAAAAACAAAGTCATTTCAGGGGGGGGGGGGGGGGTTTCAGTTTAAACCATATTGAAATTCTGACTAAAACTGATGAATTTGATTAGAAATGTTTTGGGAAAAGCCAACATTTCAGACAAATGTTAGTTTTGAACTAAGGAACAAGTATTTTTGGAGTGAGTAGAGTCAATATACTTTGGTCTATGGACACAGAAAGAGTTTTTAAAATAGACATAAATTGCTTTTGTTATCATATTATGTATGTGATTCACATTCTATTGTGCTTCATTCCCTTGCAACGATTTGAATGATGCCTGTCCCTTGAGTCCCATGGCATGAGTTCTCATTGCCAATTAGTGCTTACAAAATCACAATTATCCTTCCTCTTTCACCTTTTAAATCATTATTTTATTTTGTGGTTGAATGTGTTTATTGATACTTTAAACCGTTCTCGTTATTTTTTAACATGCTACATGGTGTTATTTGGGGGGTTTTTTTAACATAGGACTCAACCAACGTCTCCTGGAGATGGGCTTAAAAGCAAAAAAGTGTCAGGCCGAATTGCCTTGCATTGGGGTCACTTTACCAGAGGTGTCACTTCAGGGTATGTTCAGGTCTTCTCTTGCACACGTTGAGCTATGACACATCGACCCAAGCATGTCCTGAAAGACACTAAAAGTGCTAAATGGCAATACCTTGGCAACCTGATAGTTTTTAGCCTTCAGGCCTGTGTCTATAGGAGCCTTGATCAACACAGGATTCAAAGAACTCTCCTTGTCAAAGAAATGTCAGTTCTGTTGTTGACCATAGACATTATTATTCGCAACGACTCTAATTGCTTTGCTTGATAAGTTTGCTAATTTTTCAAAAGTTTTATGTGCAATTTAAACCTGAGATTGGAGAGTTGTTTTTTTTTATTGTTGATGTTGTCATTCCTTTCATATTTTTTTTTCTAAAGCTCAACAGATTAGTGTGTATTACTGATTTGATTTATTTTAAAATGTTATTTTATGCAATGGTAAATGGACCATGGTTTTTACATATTTATTTTTTTAACTGCCTTATTTCATATTCAATATATTGTAATATTGAGGGTTAAACTCATAGTGAAATAAGGTTGACTGGGTATGTTTGTTTATCGCATCTCTCAATTTATTCGACATCAAGTTGTTGAACTATGTTTGCATGAAATCCACAGGAATAGCATTATATGACAGTGGCACCTGCTTAATGTGAACATCGAGGGGGGGCAGACTTGTGTGTTGGTCCTAAACAAAGTTTATCTTAGCTATTAATGGGAATGAAACACTGAATTTCTCCAGTGCATTTTGTCAGAATTCTATCTACCTGACTCCGACATTAAGAAAAAGTGGATTATACTATACCTCTCATAGAAAGAATGCATGATGACTCATCGTCTATAGATATCGTAAACCAATTTGACCAATAAGAAATGTTCTGTTCCCCTTTTTTTTCTTCTATTTATTCTTTCTTTCTTTCTTTTTTTTTCTTTTTTTTTCTCTCATGAGTAAAGCAAAACCATTTTTGTTTGCAAAACCATTTAAACAAAAAAAAAGAATTCCAAGCACATTGTGAAAATATGTTGAAAATTTAATTCCTATATTTACATGTTTTAATGATCTGATACAAGGGAAAAGTGTTTTTTCAACAAAACATGTTCTATTTAAGATGGACTTGTTTGCTTCATCTTTGTTGTGACTGTAAAGTGTGGAGTAAGGGTGTGTTGAATTGAAATAAGTTAAGATAATGAGTGGTTTTTACAGTGTGTGTAAAACCCATTCAATGAATTATATCCACGAAACATGACCACTTTATAGTTGATACCCTATACTATTATGATTGTCATGCCTATATTATCATATTTATTTTAGGATCAGAAGAAATGGAACTCACCATAAATATGCATTTAGCATGAGGTGTTTTCTGCAGGATAGGTGAAATGTATATAATAATATATGTTTTTTATCTCTCTGATTTTGCATAGTAAATGATTATGCAACACATTTACTATTATTGTTTTCTACTTTCCTAACCAAAGTTATACTTAATTTCTTTAATCCTCTTTATTCGTTGTTGGTATTTTAGTCAATTTTTTGTTTTGTCTTTATTCTTCGTTTTGTTTTATTAGGGGTATGCAGATGATTTAAAACCTTAGCTTCTGGCAACAGATAATAGTAGTATTTTAATATTTTTAAATTGTTGATTCTAGATAGACAAAATTCTCTTGGCAATAAGTGTGCTCTGAATCGCACCCAAGAAATGACAATTTAACACTATGTTACTGTTGCAATAGATCCATGCTATGGGTAGTAAAATTTCTTGAGGTAGTGGGGAGTACCTTAGGCATAATAATTTGTTGATACCTATTGGGAGAATGAATCATTATGGTGGATGAGTAAAAAACTGTTAGTGTCGGGCTCATTCCACCTTTGCCCAAATCAAAAGTTTGGAGTTTCCAGAGTTTTGTCCTATCCTATTCTCTGATCCTTTCTATCTCTTTTTTACAACAATAAACAATCAACAACAACAAAAATCCCTAACATTTAGGTCTATATCAATGTCTTTTCCTAGATCCTTTTTTTACCCCAAAATCCATGTTTGTCCAAGTCGTATTTTTGATTTGGGAAATCTATTCAACAAATCAGCTCTTCAAGAAGTTTGTTCCTCCCTGTTATGGACTTAGGTAAATGTGCAAAAGGAGCTTGACGATGATGAATTATCCGTGGAAATGAATGCAAGGCAGTATTTGGGGATTAAGTTGAGAGAAAAATTTAAAAAGAAAGATGGGATTAAAGATAAGCTGGCAACTTTACATCGAAGGGTTGGATTATAATGTTGGTACAAGTACATGATAATATAGATACTTTCAAAGTTTTGAACTGGCTCTGTTCAAATATTTGTTAACCTATAGATGGAATCGAATGGAGAAAAATATTTTGTAATTTAAAGTAAAATTACCACAGCTTATTAAGAAGGCAGATTTTTTATGTCTCGGAGAGACGAATAAATTAAGGTGCTCCAATTACTTCTCGGGATAAAAAAATTTTATCCAGTAATTTATTGACTATGGTGTGTATGTGTGTGCGCGTCATTTTTGCAATTTCCTGTGATGAATTGTGATTGGTCATTTTTCCAGTTGATTTTGTGTTGTTGAGATTATTATTTTCTTGTTGCTGTTGTTACAGAGTAGTTCAGTTTAAATAATTAAGGAATTTGATTTACTTTATTACATTTGATGCACATGTAACATGACTATAACTTATTTGAGAGAGAGAGAGAGAGAGAGAGAGAGAGAGAGAGAGAGAGAGAGAGAGAGAGAGAGAGAGAGAGAGA
>JARDUL010171000.1:0-2500 GCA_030265205.1 Dirona pellucida
ATTATTATTATTATTATTATTATTATTATTATTATTATTATTATTATTATTATAATAATAATTATTATTATTATTATAATTATTATTATTATTGTTATTATTACTATTATTCTTATTATAATTATTATTATTATTATTATTATTGTTATTATTACTAATATTATTATTGTTTGCCTTGCCTTCCCCTTCTCAGAAAGCCCACGACAACGCTGTCTGCGCTATGGTGAGACTAGATGACACCCTCTTTTCCTCCTCATCTTCTTCCATCAAGGTACGGGTAGATCTAAACCTCATCAAACAAATCAATCTTGAAGATAGTTTTAATTGAAAACTGTGTTATGCACAAAAAAGTAAATAAAAGTAAAGTACTTTAGAGCCTTGAAACCCACAGAGCCGGTGCTTATCCCGGTTTCCGTAGCGTGAAGCGGACAGAGTAACAATACAACACTTTTCTTGATAAGACGCTGGTCTATCGCAGATTACTTCCCCAGTTCCAAGCTGTTACCCATTTATACACCTGGGTCGAGTGAGGCAATTGGAGTAAAGTTACTTGCCCAAGAAATAGAACGAAGTGTCTGGGATAGGATTCGAACCCATGACCTTCGCCATGAGAAATCGCTGTCCTAACCACGTAGCTATCTTGCCTCCTGTTTATGCACAATGTATCCAAATAATTTAGCCATACGTATAAATAGATACTTACTTACTCCAAAGTGTTGTGAAGCTCATATCAAGAGCTGTGCAATCGCTTAGTTTGAGGACTTTTCAATTGAATTAATCCCTGTGTTAAACTTAATCAAATGCTATAGAATTATATTGTAGTCTTTTTGGGTTTTAAAAAAAAATAGTTTTGATCCTTAAACCGAGATTCCCGACATTCCAACAAAGTTGGCCGTTGCCAGGAGATTCTCCCTTGTGCCACACAACTTACCTGAAGGCGGTGTCGTGTTGGTTTTTAGTTCATTTTGAGGAGCTGATGATGCAGTAGTTAAGTCACTCGCCTTTGGTTTGGTTCAAATCCCGGTGGAAGCGCTTGAATTTGTTCTCAAGACCTTGATCACACTTTACGGCGCTGGACTGTGGCTGATGCCGGGGTTATTTCAGTGTCTACCTTCGGAATAGACCCTAAAGACAAATTTGCCCCTGGGATGAATAAAGGGAATTCATTTGTTTATTTTCTTTGTTTCTCCGAAAACATTCGTTTGAATCCCGCTGTTGACTAACATAATTTTCCTCTTCTAGTTCTTCATTATTTTCCTGCTATTTTTAAAACTATTTACGAACACGTCCACATTCATTCGTTGCCTCCCATCCACAGGTATGGGACTTGAAGACCCTGACCATGAAGGCCAATTTCACAGGAATGAATCACTGGGTCAGAGCCCTGGCACTCGGTCACAACAAGGTCAGTGTGAGGTCAAGTTTTAGAAAAGAGTAGGTATTAAGGTATTTGTCAAATGACCGTACAAGTCAGTCGGAAATGGAATTCGGGATTTCATGATCTAAGAAACAACTCAGTAGTCTTTTTAAAATTTTAATTAAGAGTCGGATATCGGGTATGGGGTAGAGATTTATTGTTGTTTACCTATATTTAAAGATTTAATGGGCAGCCATTTATAAACGATATGAGCTTGTAGTTGTAGAAGTAAGGTCCTTTCTAGCCTTGAGGCCCATAGAGCCAGTGCTTAACCCGGTTTACGTAGCGTGAAGTGGACAGAGTGACAATTCATCACCTTTCTGGATAGGACGCTGGTCTATCGCAGATTACTTCCCCAGCTGTTAGCTGGTACCCATTTCTACGCCTGGGTTGAGTGAGGCAATTGGAGTAAAGTGTCTTGCCCAAGAAAAACAACGAAGTGACAGGAATAGGATTTGAACCTACGACCTTCGCCATAAGAGTCCGCTGTCCTAACCACTAGGCCACCTCACCTCCAAGTAGTTGTAGAGATATTCATCAATTTCTTTAATTGAATAAAAGGAGAGACAAGCAGACAGCTTGGTAGTGAACCACTTTCAAGTGCATTTACTTTCATAGTTACAGTTGCAGATACACACAACAATTTCCTCTTAACTGCCTTTTATTACTGATGATGAAGAAGGGGAGAAAAATAAAGAGTGATCCACCCAATCAGTATTTTAAGTATGATGATATTGAACATTTTATTTCATATTTTGTAGCTATGTCTATTAATATATTATGTTATCCACCAAAATGCAAAAAATGGCACCTTATTTACTTACTTGGAATCATTTTTCAAAGATTTTCATCATTTTTTTAATATTTTATTGTGGTGAATATTACAAATGTGATAGTAGCTATTAGAAAGACTATTCTGGTATAACCGGTCATGTCAGTTTTTGTTTTTTTCTTTGTATCGTCTCTGTGACAGGATAAATTGTACAGTAGTTCCCACAATGCAATTCATGTGTGGAATGTCAAGGACAGCTATGAGAAGTCGGCTACTATTGACCACAAACATGGGTCTGTGTACGCTCTTGC
>JARDUL010171000.1:7500-10324 GCA_030265205.1 Dirona pellucida
TTTTAACCCCTTCAGTGCTGATGATATCTATGACTCACAGTGTGTGCATGATCTAGACTACTTGAGCTAAAGACTTTACCATTTTGCAATTTGGACCTTAACACCCATATGGCTTATATCAAACCCATGGACACTAATGACAATAACACATAATAATATTTTATAATATTTGTGATGAAGGGGTTAATATTTATAATGATATTTTGATTCACATTTTCCTGTGATTAACTTTTTTGTTCTTCATTGTAAGTGATAACCGACTTTGTGAGTGCAAATTGTATTAGTATATGAATTAGTAGCATATTATTATTATAGTTGTGAATAAATTTCCATTTTTAGTGTATATAATCGGTCATTTCCTGATTTAAATTGTTAAACCAGCGACGATAACAGATGGAGGTAAACATTTATTGTAATCACTAGTGTCATTCGCTGGTTAGTGTGTGTACTGTGTTATGTTGATGTAAATGTACATTTATATAATGCTTAGTCATTATCATCACTATGCTCTAAGCGCTTTACATTTGCCTTGGGAAAGCAATGGAACAACTCAACACTTAATATACACGCCATATGATGAAAAGTGAATTGACTTATTTAAATGAGGAGTGGTATGTGTTTGGTGTGTGTGTGTGTGTGTGTGTGTGTATTACTGTTATATTAGATACAGATTGATAGTGTGACAGTGCCAGTGAGAGATAAAGAACAAGAATCGAAAAAAAGATTGTGGAAACGGGGGATCAAACCCATGCGGTATCACTGCCTTGCCGACAACAGCAGCAAACACTCTTCTGACTGAGCTATGCCGCCACCCATTCATTTTATTTCATACACCCGTATGTTATATTATACGTACATATGTGCCAACACATGATAAACACACCTGCTAATTTTGTTATGAACTCGAACTCTCATCTCACAATCCCCCAGTGCCGAACATGACCTTTTTTTGCGTCAACTTTTTTTTTCATTAGTCATTTTTTATTAAATTTACATTGGTTTTTATGTTTTCTATTGAATTATATATTCAAATCATTTCATAACTTATATGATGATTAATGTAAATGTAAACCTATTCCTAGATTTGTTGAATTACTTTACCCTTTACCGCTGTTATTTTACAGCGCCACTTAGCACATTATATGGCGCTATTATATGGCGCTATGTAAACTTATTCTTGATGCTATTATTCTATTGAAAAAATGTTTTAGACTTAATGTCACGTTATTTCTATTCATCCTGTTGTTATTTAAACGTACGTAGCCTTGGTCGACACAATGAGCCAAACTACTCGTATGTATGAGCGTGTTCTATGAGATACGTGTATATATATTATATATAATATATGAATAAAATATTGATGTCTTGATCTATTTAGTGTGATTAAAATGTATGGCAGTGGTAGGGGATTAAAGTTGACTATATTTCATTGTAATTAATTGTAATCCATTCAGTGCAGTTTGTTACAAATTACCTCTGTTGTTTTATATTCACTTCTTTGATGATATTGACCCATATGAAAAGAAATAAAGTTTTTAAAATCATTATTATTTATTATTATATATTAATATTTATTATATATATATATAAGAGAATTTTTAAACTCTTCAGTGCTTCGAGTTTAGCTTTAGGTGTGCTATGGTATAATTTTTTACTTTATAATTCTAGAAGATGAGAGCAAAAGAAAAATTCTTTCATTTTGTCTTGTCAATTTTACAATTGACTATATTTAGCAAATCATAGCAAAAGTGTAAATTTCATTTTAGAATTGTTTCTACTTTGCATTATTGCTACTTAACATGGTTTTTCATAGTTTGTACATAACACCATAGTTTTTCTTGGTTTTGTGGTTTTGTTATTACACCTCAAGGTCTATTAAAATATGAGAAATTATGATTAACATTGTTAAAATTAAAATGGTGTTACTGTTACTACTACTAACTGCTACAGGAGGTGAGGTGGCGTAGTGGCTATGACAGCAGACTCTCATGACGAAGGTCGTGGGTTCGAACCCTATCCCAGTTACCTCATTGTTTTTTGTGGGCAAGAAACTTTACTCCAATTGCCTCACTCGGCCCAGGTGTAAAAATTGGTACCAGGTTGCAGCTGGGGAAGTAATCTGTGATAGACCAGCGTCCTATCCAGAAGGGTGACGTATTGTCACACTGTCCGCTTCACGCTAAGTAAACTGGGATAAGCACCGGCTTTATGGGCCTCAAGGCTCTTAAGGTCTTGACTTCAAACCTGTGATGCGTGTGTTACTAGTTAGTTCCATTATTATATACGAGTTACATTATGTTTTCAGTTTCAATATTTCTATCTTTCTTTCCATCTTTCCACCTCCTTATCTCTCAACTTTCATTCATCTTCCCTTTCTAGACAGCCTATAATGTGAGATATCATCGATCGTGCATTTGATTTTAGAATTGTTACTACTTTGCATTATTGCTACTTAACATGGTTTTTCATAGTTTGTACATACCACCATAGTTTTTCTTGGTTTTGTGGTTTTGTTATTACAAATTTATAATTCATTCATTCATTCATTCAAAGTGTTACGGTGAGTTTCTCAAGTTGAGAAGCACTTTAAATGACACAGCCGGTTGAGATTGTTTGCTCGTAAACTGCTGTCTGGTTGGCAAAATTGAAATAGCACCCACTAGACACAGTGGGTTGATCACCTGCTTGTCTTCAATTCTTGTTCCAAAGAGTTTCCAGTTCTATGTTCTAATATAGAGCTGATCCCTACACTGCTCTGCAGAATAAATGGGAGTGGATAAGAAAGAAATATAGAAAGATATGCTCTTAAACTTTTTACTTTTTT
>JARDUL010171111.1:0-10321 GCA_030265205.1 Dirona pellucida
CTCTCTCTCTCTCTCTCTCTCTCTCTCTCTCTCTCTCTCTCTCTCTCTCTCTCTCTCTCTCTCTCTCTCTCAGTTCACTTCAGTTCAGTTTATCTCTCCAAAGTCCTTTATATTTTTTCATCTCCTGTACTTTTCTTTTTATATCCATAATCTATATTAATCGGCGTGTCTGGCAACTTGCATCACAATCTTAACTTAAGTTATCTAAAGTGTGTAAGCCTGCACTGTACCTGTCCCGAGAAAACAGACTTAAACCCCATCTTTATGTTTATCGTTGAATTAGTTGGTACTTACCATGACAGAACTAGTGAATCATCAAATCACTGCTGATGGAACTTGCTGTCATTTCCTCATGTTGAGCAGTCTGATGTTGAGTATTTTGGTCAATGTGATTATAATATTGTGGTTGAGTTGATAGCAAGAAGACCTCTGTTTTATATCCCATATCAAAACAAAGAATATTTTGTTTTACTTTTGTATAACTCTTTCAATTCCAACCAGAAAGTCGTATCACGTCTCATCTATGCCCTAGACTAACTGAGAGTGACAAAAATTACCACTGTTGTTACAATCTTTGCTAAAAAGTGGCAACAATGACAATTCATTAGTTTGCGTATTACATTGATTTCAATGATATAGTGAATGCATGTGTTAAAATAGTTGTGTCTAGGAGTGAAGGGGTTAAAACATTTGTAACATGAGCACTTCTTCATCAAAAAAGTATATTTTATTAAAATATATATATATTTGATTGTCTCACTGCCTGTCTGAGTCATTTTTACACAAAAAAATGTCCATGAAGAAAGTGAAAATGAAATAAATTAAACAAAATGTGCAAATATTATTGAATAATGATGACTAATTTTTATTTCTCTTCTTTTTCCAGCCCCGTGTCTGGCAAGCCGTTTGAGTGGCCAACCTATTTAGGGTCTATCGGCTATGACAATGGTGGTCAGATCATATCAGCAAAAGCAGCCTATATGACCTGGCTAGCAGAGGGAGCTGACTCGGTAATGTTTTAACCAGAATAAATGTAAAAATAAATTTTAAAAATGATAGATAAATTCCCTTTATTCATCCCAAGGGGAAATTTGTCTTTAGGGTCTATTCCGAGGGTAGACCGGAATCACCCAGGCGTCTGCCGCAGTGCAGCGCCACAAAGTGGGATCAAGGTCTTGAGAGAAAAAAACCCAGTGCTTCCACCGAACCAAAGGCGAGTGACTAAGCCACTGCGCCACCAGCTCCCCAGCAATGTGATGTGTACACTAATGATAAACAGTTTTAAAGCAACAATAAAGTAATGCAGGGCTATACAAATATACAATAGACAGGAGGAGAAAAACTACTGTCGAAAGCCATGTCTGCAATGACACCCATCACCTTGCCACCAATAGTAATCAGAGACACCCAAGATGGGGTGGTAGATTAGCTCAATGAAAAGTACTTGACTACTACTACACAAGAAGATAGGTGTTGTTGCAGGCTCGATTCAATTGACACAGTTCTTATCTTGAATTTTTGCCTTTTTTCTGATGCTGCATTACCTTCAAAATGTTTAGAAAGCTTCCAAAGTTTACAAACAAGTAATGATTTACTTGAGAAGACATGGTCATGTTATGAGAATAAAACATTTTGGTAAACTACATATTATTATAAATTGGATTGAAGATGGTATAACAAGTCTTTTACTTTATCAGATGTTGTGAGGGTATAGCCATTCATATTAGAAGAATGCATCTTCCCTCTAGATATGATGCATGACAACTCACTTTCATGATGTTTTTCATGAATTGCCTAATGTATGTGTGCATCATTTGGTAGCTTTATCTATCAACATCATTATTTTCCTGGGTCACTGTGACATCAGCCCCAACCAAATGTTCAAAATGTTAAAAGCTGTGATGAGAAAATGTTTACACTGATGTGACTTTATTCAAACTTCACTACATTGCCAGTCATAAAAGTTTGTCATAGAACATGATATAGTGTTCTAGGTTGGATTTTTGTTCATCTTACGAGTATTATAATTTTGTGGGGCGAATACTTTAATTTGTCGTCCTTCTCATTCTCAGATCAAATCAAAAACAGAGGCTTGGGAGGAAAAATTTATTTCTTTGGGGAAGAAAGGACATGCTGATCTGTCAGACATTTATGTCTGGGCTGGGAGAAGGTTTGAACCATATCTAAAAAATTTATTTTTAGCATCATGTGTACATATTACAATTTTTGCATTGATTATGTTTAGTTAGAAGAAAAGCTAACCAAAGTGTTATATAGACCTCTAGCATGTTAAAACCGATCCAAACCAAAGAAAAGATAATTTGATTAGGATTGCCTCATTGCAGTATGTAATATAAAGTTTAAACATTGTAGATATTTCATGAAACTGGTGTGGGTTGTAATGTAAATGTAAATGCAATGTAAATAGTGAATTTATATAGTGCTCAACTTCCACCCTGGAGTGCTCAGTGGCGCTTTACAATACATTATATAACAAAGCCAACGTAATAAGATTAAAAATAAGATACAATTTAAAACATCAAGTACAATTGAGGGTGAAAAATACAATAAAATATATAATCAGTTTCAAAAACATTGGTGAAAAAGTCAGTTTTTAAATTTCATTTAAAAGTATCGAAGTTTTCACTCGATCGAGTAGTAAGACTGATTTTGTTTCATTAGATGGGAGCTGACAAAGCTAAAAGATTTGTTGTTAATATTCGAATTACAGCGCTTAACACAAGTCTAACTTTCGACATTGCCTTTTCATGTTATCCTTGGGCAAGATTCTTTACTTCCATTGTTTCACTCGACCAAGGTGTAGACATGGGTACCAGCTGACAGCTGGGGGAAGTAATCTGTGACAGACCAAGACAAGCACCCTAACCAGAGGATGATGAATTAACACTTTGTCCATTTCACGCTACAGAAAACAGGATAAGCACTGGATATGGAGGCCAAAAGGCTCTGTAGGACTTGGATTTTAATTCTGATTTGTCACACCCATTGCATTACAAGGAATTCAAAATCAAGCACAGTGATGGTGACAACAAAATAGTTCTAGTTTGAAATTCTCTCGCGGCTCTGTTGATTTTAAGCAAATTTAACCTTTCCTCTTTAAGAATCAATCAGAAATTGGCTCTACCTCATCATTTTCACATCATCCGCTATGGCATACTTGATAAATATAACATGTGTGATCATGATTTGGTGTGTAGTTAATCTCTTTCTAATGATCAAATTTGTGCACTATTTTCTTTTACTGAAGATCATTTATTTATCTTTGAATTCCACAGCTGGGAAGATGAATCAAATGCTGCTATAAGCAGTGACATTCTTTACTTGTCTATTGGTTACATCATCGTCATCATATTTGTATTTTGCGTCTTGGGGAACTACAACTTCATGGAACAGAGGGTAATTATGTTTGACTCTGTCATGCTGAATCTGAATCATTTCTTATTCCAACTTTGCAAGAGCCACCAAATATTCACGGTTGAATTAGTAAATTGAACTGATAATTTTTTTTTTATATATCTTCTGTCAACCAATTTAATGCGATCAATATTGAGCACCTTAAGTTAGAGCATTATTTATAAAATAATCCATGTACCTTTTTGGGTCTTGAGTGTGAAAGACGGACACTACATCGATTCTACATTTATTAAGTGTCAAATAATATCTCAAAATGATTTACTGTTTTCATTACCATTTCATCCACAGGCTTGGCTCACTGTTGGAGGATTTGCTTGTATAGGATTGTCCATCCTCGTTTCCGTTGGATTGTCTTCTGCTTTCCAACAGGTTTACGGACCTTTACAGAGTGTTCTCCCTTTCCTGTTACTAGGTATGCTCTTTAAAAACTTTTGGGGCTTACAACAGTTACCCAAACTTTTCACTCCAATGGACCCCATTTATTTTGTGACCTTTCACAAACTGACTGTTTCACAGACGTTTATATCGTCTTTCCCACGCATGTTTTCATTGAGCTGAATTTTTGTGTTTTTAGGAACACAAGTTTGAATACAAAAACTGATTACTCTTTTACATATTATATATGTACTGTATTTGCTAGATTGTGTGAAAACTGTGTCCAGTCAACAAGGCTTTACCAGTCATCAAAGTGTGCAATTAGACCAAAAAAGTAGAATTTTTTAAAGGAATGACTTTGATAATAATATGCAATATAACATCATTATATCTTTAAATTGAGTTGATTATTTATCCATTTAGATTGTAGAATATAGGAACAATTCTGCATTAAACGTATATTTGCTTGAAAATTTATATCGTCATTATTTTCCCCTCTTCTTCCATTGTGAACAGGCATTGGTGTGGATGATGTGTTTGTCATCATGGGTGCCCTCCAGAATTTGACTCCAGAAGAACAGAATTGTGAAGTACCAGATTTGGTAGCTAAAGTATTGGCCCATGCAGGTGTCTCAATCACAGTAACGTCCCTCACCGACTTTGTAGCCTTCATCATTGGAGCATCAACTGTGAGTTGGTTTCCTAATAGTCTAAATGTCAGCCGGCTGTATGTATAAATATAATGTGTGTGTGTGTGTGTGTGTGTGTGTATGTGTATGTGTGTGTGTGTGTGTGTGTGTGTGTGTATGCATGAGTAAGTATGTGTATGTGCGCATGTGCGTGAGTGCATTGGTGTATGTGCGCAAAAAATTATAAGATGACTAATAACTCCTTTGATATGATATGCATGATATGTGTCAAATGAGATTAAACTAATGTATTCAATAAATATCTAATCCTGTTCTCTCATTTATTACAGATTATTCCTGCCCTGAGATCCTTTTGTGTTTATGCAGCTATTGGTATCTTAGCTCTATACGGCCTTCAGACCACACTTTTCACAGCATGTCTAACATTTGACATAAAACGTATCAGAGCAAACAGGTGAAACATAAAAATACAATGCTTATATATTTTCAAATTCTCTTACCTCTTACCTCTTTCACTATCCTTCCCCTCTTCCTTGTTTACCTCTTTTTATATTACTTTCTTTGTGCCTATAATACTGATGCCGTTTACTTTTACTTGATATTTAAAAAAATCATAGTTTGCATCAGCAGGTTTCTGACTGTGATCCAGCGCTGTAATAAATATTCACCTTGTTTTCAAACAGAATTATTCAACATTTTGGTTTAAGTTTCTACCATATTTTCATTGTGATCAAAATTTATTTCACAATGGGATTTGTGATGGGAAGTAATTATTTCAGGGGCTTGACATTCAAAATGGAAGGAATGTGCGAGAAGCAGTATGATAATATGTGATAGATGTTGTAAGATAATACCTTTTGATTTCAATACTTAACTTTGCCTTCAAACCTCAATTGTCTCCTTGTTATTATTTTACCAACTGTACTTGACCAGTTGATAGGATTTATATTTGAGATAATGAGAAAATGCTTCAGCCAAACGGTTCAATGAGTTGAAACATATTATGAATAGTTATTGAGTATGTTTACACAGTGATGTGAAAATACATAGTATTTAAATTAGCTTAAATGATTGACAGCACAAAACAGCGACGTTTCGGCCAAAGGCCTTTGTCAAGCAACAATTAACTAGAAACAATCACATAATAATACACAAGTTCACTCAAATCAACATAGCTTCGGCAGGTCATTATTACTATTATATTTACCAGGGAGGATTGTTTTGATATTAGCCCAACCCCTTTTTTCTTTTTCTCAAAAAATGTCGTTACAAAGGGATGGCTGCTGTTGTTGTGTCAAGCATAAGGAAAACTATGAACCAAACAAATGCAGTCAAAAGCAGTTCGTTCCATTTGCGTTCAAGAAAGGGTTGGCTAGTATCATCACCAAATTGCCAGTCAAGGTGAGTAAAGCCATTCACATGGTCAGAATGATAGTCTAGAACGATGTCAACACATCTTTCCCATATGAACAGCGCTGACCTGCACATAATATGACGCACTTTGTATAGTAAAACTGATGGGAATAACTTTTAAATATGCAGATGAGACGTCAAAACATTTAAAGGATGTCTGTCTTTGTGAGACAGTCAAAACATTTAAAGGATGTCTGTCTTTGTGAGACAGTCAAAACATTTAAAGGATGTCTGTCTTTGTGAGACAGTCAAAACATTTAAAGGATGTCTGTCTTTGTGCAATGGAATAAACCAATAATGATGAAGGGGGAACGGCCACTACAGGTAATAAGTTGAAAAACGGATGGAAAGGAATGCAGTGAAAAAAAATAAAAAAATACAATAGACAAGGTCAGAACAATTACTGCATACAATGGAAACCGGACTCCAGTCTGCAACAGAGACATTACCTCGCCAGTCACAGTGGTCTGACATTCACCATTATTCTTAGTCACATTAAGCAGGTAGTTTTATCCGTACCATGTAGGCCTACCAATATCTTCTGACGCAGTTGGTGAGCATTTCTTTCTTGTTTCTACAGGCTATCAATGCCTCCACTCTGTAGTTTTGATCTATCCTACCAATCAAAGTGGAGAATACTCTTTAATTACACTTTTTCCAAAATGTAATCTTGAAGCAAGTCATGACAATTGCATTGCTATCTTTTTTGTCATGGTCTAAACATTAACAAACTCATGAAAATTTATTATTAGTCGCCAGGTTGTGAAATCCAAGATTTGAAAAACCATTTAGACCCAGGCAACATAAAATGTAATGTATGTCAAGTAAAAAAACCACATATGGTACCTCAACTATCAACTAATCTCTTTTGATTTTAGACAAGACTCGTAATATCAGAATCGTAACATATCATTTTCTTTTTTTATGTTTTCAGATTGTCGTCATCATAGTGACTTTGGCTCTGTTTGGTGTAAACCTATGGGGTTTTATTGAACTGGAACAATACTTTGATCCATACTGGTTCATCCCAGATGACTCATATGCGTCAGAGTTCTTGGATGTCCAGAAGACATATTTTGCTTCAGTTGGGGATCAAGGCCATATTTATTGTGGTAGGGGAAATAGTTATAATTGTGGTGTGGGTGCTGTTCCTGTCATGTCTTCTTCAAATTTTTACTTATGCTATATTATTTCAAAGCTGTTTGAATTGTTAACAGAGCAGAATGATTTGTTTTCTCATATGTGACAAATTCAATTTTAATCATAACACCCAAATATATTGAATATTAGCAACACACGTTTTTGCAAGGCCAATTACTTTCATTTCTGCTTATGTTCAATAATGTCATTCTGAAAGAGCTTTGATTCAAGATGTGTAGAGGAATCCCAAGCATTTCAAATTGATTGTTTTTAAGTGTGACTATAATATAGTATTTTTGTACGATTTGTTTGACAGTTGTTATTGTTATGCGTCGACCGCATATGTTCACTTAGCCCAATCTAATGTTTAGTTCATTATTCAGACCTGGATTCCTTCATCAAAGGGTCCAATGTGCATGGAGGTACTACAATGACAACACATGGCTAAATATGTTGGTAAATGTGTATTATAAATTTAGAATATAAAAGTGATCCGCTCTTTTCACCAAAAACTTGAAATGATGGCATGAGTAACTCGCTATCTTATATTACCCATATTGGGG
Source organism: Dirona pellucida (assembly GCA_030265205.1). Classification (NCBI taxonomy): domain Eukaryota; kingdom Metazoa; phylum Mollusca; class Gastropoda; order Nudibranchia; family Dironidae; genus Dirona; species Dirona pellucida. Next base: position 7,577 of record JARDUL010171111.1, read on the forward strand.
TCAAACAATATTTCATGTTGTTTTGGTGATCACTGCTCAAAAGATTTTGCTGTAAAAGGCACACATATTATTGTTTTCTATTTGATGTCTATGTTGAATGATTACTGATTTTTCTTCGCCATTTATCTCGTTCCTATCCATAACAAAATGTCCCCTTTCCTATACATGGCAAAGCGTTCTATGTCTACAAAAAGTGATTTCCTTTGTGGATTAATAAAGATTATCTTGTTGTAACCCTTTTTTAGTGAAAATTTTAGAGACTTTTTAGTAAGCGTTTAATATTTTTAATTCTTCATTATTGATATTGATATGCACACGTAGTAATGAAGTGGTGGGAGGAAGGTGCATTCCTCAACCATATAGGCTATGGAGACAGCCCATTCCTCAACCATATAGGCTATGAGACAGCCCATTCCTCAACCATATAGGCTATGGAGACAGCCCATTCCTTAACCATATAGGCTATGGAGACAGCCTTGGCCTTTATCCAATTTCAAAGAACCCGTTCATCGCTGACCGCAATATTGATCACCACATGAAAGCGCTCTAATAGAAAGAAGTGAATAACATAACAATTTCATTATGGAGAACACATGATTTGAATGTATTTGTTTGAAATATGTATTGTTAACTGTTTTGCAAAGTCAAATTTGAAGACGCCACGACAATAAAGATTTTTCGAATGGAATGTGAAAAGATCCTAACAACAGCTTTACTAGATCAACCATATCATTTTTGACAATTGTTGTATTTCCAGGAAAGCTTCCTTACTATAATTCAAGTACTGAGTTGGAAAAAATGAATGACCTCATGATGAGCAGTAAATACATAACAAATGGAACAACTGACTCTTGGTTTGCGGCCCTGACAGACTGGTTCAGCACAACTTCTGACACTGGTGTCCTAGCCATGTTGGATGGAAGTAAGTTTTCTTTTTGGTTCATAAGGCTGCAACGTGGAAAACGCTTTAGAAATGCTAATTATATATTTATTTATTTTTTTTGTCGTCTTTTGCTTCCGAATATCATTCCTCGGTTGCTCATAACTTGTCTGCTCTCCTCCAGATAAATATCCGACCACAAGGGAAAACTTTCTCAACTTGACTTACAGACTAACCACTGAACAAGTGACTCGAATGAAGGCATTCATCCAATTTTCCTCCTCTTCAGATAACACAATTCAAGTGAGTATTATATGAATGTTGGTTGAAATATTATAAGATAAGATAAGATGCATCTTCATTGTCCAAAAATGTCACATTTTCATGGTGTTACATAATTTATATACAAAACAATTACTATCAATGCTTAATCTTCTGTTCTGTTTCCTTCGTCCACATAAAGATAATTTCATGGCAATCAGAATAAACATAAGGCAAAACTATTCCGACTACCAAAAAGTATCATTTTTGTTATAACATACTGGACGCAAACACATTTGATACCATTAAAGATGTTAAGGCTGGCTCTTTTGCAATGGATCTATTTCCATGAAAACAGCAAGAATATATAACATCATCATGAGGTAGATTTTATCATTACAAAACCTTGCAGCATGCTGTGTTATAAAAGTCCAAAAAAATATATGTGCCTTTTTCTGTATTCAAACATAGGCCAGTCGCTTCCCATTTGATCATATCTCAATGAGTGGTGCTGCTGAGGAAATTGATGCTATGGATGACACCTATGACCTGGTTGAACGAGCTGGTTTCTCGTCATCTCATTGTTTTCCATATTCAAGGCGTTACCTTACATGGGAAACCAATAAGGTCAGTTGATTTCTGTTTCTTCAAGTCTCAAGTGTTCAGATCTGTTTTTGTGCTTTTTGTTTGTTCATTTGTTTTTAATCAAGACAGATATATTTCTATTTTTTTTAAAATGGTGGCAACTGATTAGGTGCATAAATAAATAATAACATGAGTTTTATCAGCCGTTTGCTAGGCCTACAATATTTGTCAACGCCCGCCAATTGACAGGTATTGTAAGAATATAAACTTCACCATATCACAATAAAGAAATGATATTTGATGCAATTTGATATTGCTATTTATATAGAAGAAACTATAAGAAGAGATACAAGTGACTTGCTTCAAGTGATTAGTTTTCAAACTATTATATTTCATCTAAAGGTAGAATTACTTAAGTGAATATTTGAAAAAAATCATGTTGTGTGGACTCAAAAACTGCAGGCTCCCCTTGAAACTCTTTAGGGCACAAAATGATAATTTAGACTGTGATCTTTAAATGTGTTTCTTTTCTAATATGAAAGTCAATCATTGCTTTTATGTTGGAAGAATGCTTCTGTTTCCTTTGCCTTATTTTTTAAAGTTCAATTTTGTTTTTGATCAGTAATTTTTTGCCGTTGTTGTTCTATATCATGAAATGTGATTATTCATCAGATCATCAAGGAAGAGCTGTATCGGAATCTTCTCCTTGCTATGATATGTGTGTTCATAGTTGGACTCATTCTGATCGCCAATATTTTTACTACACTTTTCGTCTTTCTTGGCGTCATTTTCACACTGGTAAGTTTTATTTGTGATTTTTTATTTAAAGTTTGATCACTTGGGTTTGGTCTTTTGTTTTTTTTTGTTTTTTTGGGGGTTTTTGCTGACATAAAGAAAAGTAAAAAATTGAGAGTAAAGATTTTGATTGTAGTATGAACAGATAAGGGTTAGGGTTAGGGTTAGGGTTAGGGTTAGGGTTAGGGTTAGGGTTAGGGTTAGGGTTAGGGTTAGGGTTAGGG
>JARDUL010171222.1:0-10321 GCA_030265205.1 Dirona pellucida
AAGTGCGTGTAATAAGTGGGAGTGGTTGGAGTTGGAGTAAGCGACAAGCGAAAAGAAACGTAGAACCGAGGAACCGCAGGAAGGTAGTGATAGTAAGAAGAGAACTGAGAACCGAGGGCAGTCAGCGGTTCTGACTGGGAACCGCCAGCGGTTCTCATTGGAACCGGTTCTTAGATATCAAACCAAGAACCGGAGAACCTCGGCACTAGTGGGAACCCTGCATGTTACAGTATGGCACTGACAATGCCACACGTCTTTGGGTATGGCGTGTATGAGCTTACATGATTGTAACTTTACAAGTGGTGGAATCCATGCTGCAGCCGAGTTGACACTAATTGGACACTGCTGTAGCACATTTTTGCAACTTAAACTTCTTGAGATTTGTTGGTTATATTCAAGTTCCTGTTACGACTGAGGCCGTTATAAGTCGAAAAGACTACTTCATATTAATTTATTAATATCGTAGGTTTTCAAGTCTTGATACCAGTATTGTTTGTTTATCACTGTTTGTGAATTTAAATTGCAATACAGAGTTGATTCATCAATAATGCCTGCATCCTAAACTGAATAGTGATTTACTGATTTGATACTGGCGTGTCTTTGCAATGAAATATGACAGCTGGCTGATGAACACAGGCTATCCATGCAGCACACAAGAAGACCTCACTGTTCTCATGGCATCCTACTTGATCTGATGTGAATATCTTGATGCCAAACACACACACACACACCACATCCCTTTTCCAGTTCTACTCGACAAATGCTATAATTTTATCTAGCAAGAAATTGTCCTATTTTCATATATGCATAAAATCTGGAAATGATTTTGCGTCCTGGTATCACTGGGTGTAATGCCACTTGAAGCATGTTTTGCTCTTATTACATTTGTAAGGATTATGAGAAAAAATGGGTGGTACAGTTTGGATTATTTCAAATTCAAATGAATATAGTTTGTATGGTAATGAAAATAATATAAAAAATTTAACTGTTTCTCACTTTTAGTTCTGATAATTTTCAAGTGTATGCCTCTACTTAATTTCCTGTTTGACTCAATTGATAACTTTTCTTTTCTTCTCTTCTTTTTTCCCCCCACAGGCTTGAGGAAAGAGATACTTGTCGATATGATGAATGTTTAAAGTGAAATAAATTAAAAGAAAAGGGGACATGTTTTGTATCTTTATTTTTTGTGTTTAAATAAATGACTGCATGGAAACGTCATGTTATATTATTATGACAAGTAGAATTTGAATCAAAACTTCACAGTGCTATGGAAAGGATCCAACCCCACAGTCAACATGACCATATTTTTTTTGGGGGGGTGGGGGCTCTCACACTCATGGGTGCTTGTAATGAGGCATCATAAAACACCATCACTTCTAAAACTAAATGAGTCAGTGTAAGCAAGCCACACAGGAACCATCATTTGAATAATCTCTTTCCCCATTGTTGAATTATAAATAAGTAATGAATTCCTTCAAGATTTCAAGATAAAATATCAGAAAGGAATATGTGACAAAGATGATTCAAACCCACCATCTGTCACTTGTGTCATGTGTTAACCACGGGTCAATAATGGACACGTTAAAGTGATGGTGCATGGCTGAACGGAAAAATTAAGTTGACCTGTCCAAGTTAACATAGAATGCCACTCCACTTGGGGCAAAGTAGTCTAAAGACCCAACCTTTGGTGTGGAACAGATTGTGTGTATGAATTTACCTATCTACCTCTACCAGTATATTAGATCAAAGAAAATGCTTTTGTACTGCAACAAAGATTCATTTAGAATCTGCAACATGCTGAACTAATTTATAGTGGACAATTGTAGTGCCTACCGTACTCACTTCTGCTTAGCAGACTTCTGCCTGGTTCCTCGGTGACCAATGCTTGGTAGTGGTAGTGAGCCCCTTCACAGCGGATCAACCAGGTCTAAATTAACAAACTTTTGGACACCCAACTAATGGATGTATCCTGAGTAGTTGGTTAAGACCTCACAAGGACTAGGGCTATTCCTTATAAGTACCTTAAATTAATTAAAATAAAGTATGGTTATCACTAGATAAATGGTATATGTATTCACACTTGTGGAAGTCAATACATGTATGCCTTAGAACCGTAATGAAACGGTATTGGGACCAGCTCTGTTTGGCCAAAGACTACAAGGCAGAGGGCATCAATGCCAAGACCCGGGTAAAACGAATCCAAGTACAAGTCTGTGCCCCACTAGTACACATGGCCTGATTTCGGCAAGTGTTTGGGTTGCATTTTTTTTGTTGTGGCCCCCCCTCACTCACACTGCTCATTTTGGAATGGGGATAGGTGGATGAGCTAATTTGAAACAAATCAAATACAGTGCAACTTCCGGATAACATTGCCCGGGACTGAAAAATTATGTCGTTATTCCGAGGTTTTCGAGATGGTGGAAAAAAGGGGCGTGGTGAGACCCGTGAATATAACGATGCGCGGACCCGTGTCTGTGATAAGCGTCCCAACCACGTTAGAAGGTGTATTTTTAACAAAGCGACGTCGTTGGTTATGAGTAGGCTCAATTAGGACATCTCATTGGTCAGAAAATATGTGTTTTTATTGGCTAAGAGTATGACATAATGCTGGTCGGGAACGAGGTTGCCTATTTCACTTTATTTTTTGTATCAAATGTCGGTGTCAACTGCCGATTATCGCTATATCTATGTCGCTAAACAGGGGTTTTACTAAAAAATGTATGTCACTATTTTGGGGTTTTTATTACTAATAATAATAATATATAGCAAAAAAATCGGGACCAGAGGTCAATGTTATTCAGGGGTGTCGTTATCCAGAAGTTGCACTGTAGCTGAAATGAAAAGTCATCGTGAAAGTCAAAGATTTTCTTCAGTTTTCATTGTTATTTTGACAGTGTTTGCATGGGCTTGTATGTGCATTCAAGATCTGTGAGTTTTAAATTAACATAATGCCTGACAATGGAGAAAGTCATCTAATTGCTACGTTCCAAGTTAACTTCAACCAGACTGCAATGTATTTTCATTTAATCATATAAATATTTTACAATATTATATCTAGTTAGCATAAGGCTACGTCACAGTGACAGGGACGGACAGGCACATTGAAATATGGTCACATTAAAACAGACAGCGAGAGACAGCATCATTGACAAATTGCGCTGACAAAGAAGAAGAAACTTAGTGATGTTGCTTTTGTGGTTATGAAGAGAAAGACCTTGATTTTCTCATCAAAGATGCAGTTCATCCTACTACTATTAACAAAAAAACGCTTTTTGTTAGGTGAATATCACCATCTCTTCCCGCAGCTTGTGAATGATGAGGGAGCATTCTGTCAATATTTTCGAATGCAGCCTTTAACATTCAGAAATCTTCTAGACCTGTATGAGGAAGATTTGACAAAGATAGCAATAGCAACTGATTTCCAGACACCCATTTCCACCATAGAGAGATTTTTTTCTTGCACCGGAATAATCAGTTTCTCTTCGTCCATCTTGACATTATTAATAAAAGAACGATCACTGTGGGACTGATAATGATAATTGAATATGTTTTAACTCACTTGAAACAGACAAACAGGAGAAATAGTGCATGCGCTGTTTGAATTTTCCTGGCTGGTGCCAGGTTGGTGATCTTTAAAAGAAATCACGAGTGTTTTGGCGTGTAAATGTGGAAGCAACTGGCTGTCACCGTAATCGTAGTCTAATTCGTTCAAATCTTAATTTCTTTTTGTCCTTTGCTTTGAGTTTGAATCTTCTATGGAAAATGTCGTGAGCAAATGTCAGAACCTGTAGGGTAGCAATATTTTTAAAAAATGGAACACTTCAAATCAGACATTAAGTGTAAATGTGTGGATTTATTGTCTTCTTCTTAAGTACAGCACTGAGGGCAAGAGGTGCATCTTACTACAATAAAAAATATCAAACTTCTGGATATTACCAGCATAATAATAATAATAAAATATTTGAATTTGGTAATTTTAATTTCTAAACATTAAAATATGCGCTACAACAAAATCTGCAAAACTAATATGAAACAAAAAAAAATATTATGAACTTAGATAATTTAATGCATTAACACCCCTACGCTACTTTTTCCGTTTGTTCTAAAAAGTGGTTTAGATAATGAAACAAAAAGACCTGTCTGTGTAACAAATCATTTTTACAATAAAAAAGCTGATGCCCTCCACAGATTCAATAACAGTATTTCCTGAAGTGAAATTAATTTTTATATATTTACATCTAATAATCTATGGCAGACTAATGAAAAATATACAATAACGTATATATAATAATATGTTTTAAAAGTGTTCAGTTAAATAAATGCAGCTTGATCAAAATAAGATTTAATATTTTGATTGTGTTTGTGTGTACAGCACAACATAAACTTCTGAAATATGACAATATCATTCAATAAAATAAACAAAATCATAAAGGAGAAATAAAAATTGCACTACAGCTCTGTTAGGAATACAGTGTATCACCCGCTCCTCCTGAACATTACTATATAAATTTCACAGAAATGTCAAAACTGTTGCCTAGTGGATATGTCTTGGCAACATGATTATATTTATATAATCCAAAATACACTCAATAGATTTATTGAACATCACCGTTGCTATTTGCAACAGAAGGGGAAGTAACTATAAAATTATTTTGTTTTCAATGCTGCTAGCTATAACTATAACAAAAAAAAACCCCAAACAAACCATAAGATCCTTTTATCAGCTTGAGTAGCCTCAGATTTAATTAAAAAAATTATCTCGTTGATGACACAGCATATATATATTAGGATCTTAGAAATTAAAAATAATAAATAGACTGGCTAACTTGACAATCTCAACTCAAACATGTCTTGAATACAATTACCGGTTCGACCTGTTCAAAGTTCTGTGTGATACACTGTACTTACTCTTAGTGATGAGATACAATTACAATAGATATTTACAAGTATTTTCAACAAAACAAACAATGCATATCATAGCATTTAGTTGAACATAAACATTTCTGTGACATTATTTTCTACTTGCAACGAAAACTTGTTTTTCTCTGTGTTGTAAATACTGCTTATGCTGAAGGTAACATTGAATCTACTTTTGATTGAAGTGTATGGCTTCCACCATGTTAAAAATAATAATAAAGAAGCATAAAATCAGCTTTCAAAAATACTATCTGTTTTGATTTTCACAAAAGTATGAAGTATAACTAGAACACTTTTTGGAGGGAACATATTACAGACATGTTAATTAAATGCATGCGTCTTTTGAAAGTCATCTTTGGTGTCAAATTATGATATAAATGCATTAATACTCTTCACCATTCCTAATACTGTACAGATCATGGTGCCTTCATTGGAACAAAAATGTAGAGATACAAAATATATATAATATATGGAAAACAAATTTATCAAATCTAAAAACAAAAAAACGTTAACGGCTTATGGTTCCTTTTCCCCTTTCCCCCTTGTGCAAATTGAGACATTGTGATTTAGAGTCAAAAGGTCACTGTATTTATGCTCTCATTTTTCAGACCTATTGAATAAGAGATAAGAACCTGTCTACCTATTTTTTTAAAGAAGACAGATAAATATTATATGAATTATGGAGGAAAGAAAGTAATGTAAAAATGCTTTCAAATTGGAATTAATATATATTTTCAATTTGAACAACTTGACTCCACTTAAGAATATGATCCGTTTCGTGTATTGTTCTATGGATTATGTTATTATAACAAATCAATGCAAATAACATGCATCCAGTTTTAGCTCATACTGTGAAAATGAACCAACAAACTAAACATTAATCTTTTTCTTATGGTATTAATTTGGACATTGAATAATTTTAGATCGTGAAATCAGCTTTCATGAGCAACCCTATGGCTCTTTATCAATTGCTGTTTGTTTTTTATTTCCATAGCAAGAATATCTATAAATCAATTAGTCTGTACTGTAAGATTAAAGGGCCCAACGATTAAATATTTTTTCAGAATCTATTCAGGATAAGTGGAGCCAATATTAGGTCGGTTTCAAATATAAAATATATATCTCATCTCTCCAGATTGTGTTGTTACCATTATTAGTCATTTTGCTGCTAATTTCTGACAATGTTCATGATTCAAATTGTTTCTTATATTTATAATTTTTAATTAAACAAATAAGAAATAATGTCTCTTACCATAATTTCAGTTGAAATCAAAAGGGCTTGAGATACAAGGGGAAAGGAGAACAGAAAAGTGTTCTCTGGTTGAGAAACTTGATGATATGATTATTGCCTCTCACTAAAATCTTCAATAAGTACAAGAGCTTTTGTTGAATATAGATACTTAAATAGATTTATTATCAAAACCATTTTCTAGGACACACTTTTTTCCCCCATCAAAACTGACACAGAATACAGAGCTATCAACACAATCTAAAAGCATACGACACAAAACGGAACCAAAAAATATTGACAGATCACAGAAGATATGATAAATAAAGTATAAAGCACCAGGCTTTGTGTGAGGATTTATGAATACATTTTGTGATAGTAATAAACATGACGGTGATGATAGATAGCAGATATACAAAAGTATCATCTCCAAACTATCGTATTCAAACAATTACGGTACTGTGGTAAAAATTATAGTGGTAAATTATAATCTACCTCCTACAAAATTTGATAGAAATATTTTCTACCAAAACAGAAATTTAATTTAACAAAAAACTTAAATGGGGACGAAAAAAGAAAAATACATTTAACAAAAATTATTTGTAAAATAATATTATATTTATATATTAAGTGCAAGGTTTTTGAGATTAAAAAAAAAATTTTTTTTGCAAAAATTCACAGCACCTTTTTGTATAAACATTTCCCCCACAAACCAATTAACTTATTTTGTATAATCAAATATGAAATAACCGATAAGTTTAAGGCATCATTAGACTGAATAGCTAGTTTGTTTTAAGGCAGCTCATATTTCAATGTTTACAAATCACCATTTTTCAACAAGATATAATATTCACAATATATGTCATATTTTCAGAACAATTGACTGTTTCTACACTTTATCATTCACAATCGCTTTATAACATTTGTCACACAAGTCACCCAGCATCTATACAACTATCATGTGAATCCGATAATAAGGTATAAAATCATGACAACAAATTCTGTGAACACTAAAAAATATATCAATTTATATTAATTCTTTAAAAATACAACATAAAGTAATTCACATTCAATCTTTTAATCACAATTTTCTCTATAAATTTTGAAAGGTATGACCAAAATGTTTTTTCCTTTCACAAAGGTCTTCAAAATATAATCAAATATCACTGAGAATGTTGGTCTATCTTACTGCAGAAACGTTTTGAGCGTGCAGAATTTAGAAAAAAAATTATCTCCCTAAAAACAAATAAATAAATATCAAGCCTTGAAATACCATTTCACATTTTCTAACAACTACTTCATAATAAAAAAATTCTGTCATGCATCGAAACATGTTAACATTTTAAGAACAAATGAAAATTCTGAGCTAATATAAGATTTATTGCACTTTTGTTTTTGCTCAAAAACTTTTAAAATGTAATTTCTAATACTTTTATATTCAGTTAACTCTTATTGATACCTCACTTTAAATCTATATTCATAAAAATTCTAGAAATCTTGAAAGTCTAAATGATAAAATTTCTTGTAAAGCGTTTGAGCACTTCTGATCATCGGTATTAGGATGATAATAATAACATAATAATAATAATATCAGTATAAAGATAATATTCTAAAACTTCAATCCAGCAGTGAATGTATTGCCTTGGGCACTGTACCATGAAATTATTGAAAAGGAAAAAAAAAAAAAGATGTGAAACTCAAAGACATGCTTTAAAATTTCGTCTTTTTTTTCTCTTCTTCTTCTTCTTCTTTGTTTAAGCTTGCCAAATCTTAAATATTCTTAACTCAAAATCACCACCATTTCCTCCTCCCTCTTCTATTCCGTTGCCTTTTTCACCAACTCACAATCTCCCTTTCTTACACTTGCCACAAAAGGAGGTGGTTGGTGCTGTCGTCTCGCCCAGCCCCTTCGTTTGTCGTACTGCTACGAAAGTCTTCGTACCCGTCTCCGCCGCTGATCACCAACATACGGCTGGCCATCGTGGCTGTGGTGGCGGCCATGGAGGAGCGACGTTGGAGGTCCTGAATGCTGAATCCACTTCCTCTGTCTCCGTTCCCTACATCACCAACAGACTCCCTGACGCCGTTCGTCGTGTCGGCCTTATAGCTCAGCTCTACGCTGGTCAAGAAGCGCACATGGCCTGTGTGGCCGTAGATCAGACCTGGAAAAAGAAATTAAGAGGAAAATCAAGACCCAACAGAACACGTTAGGCTTACTCAAAATGTACGAAATGCATAATAATTATATTTGACCAGTCCTTGTCCCTTTCGCTGCCCTTAAAATAAAAATGCTGCTGCTAGGATATCCTCACATGGAAATACACACATCTTAGTTAATATGCTGTGACTAATAGGAAGCTCTACTGTATGATAATAATAATATAATAATAATTCATTTCTAAAGCGCACAAATCCATCAAAATGCCCTAAGACGCTCTGGTAAACAGTTTGAAATGTTATATGACAGAAATCACAATATCATTGATAAAACAAGGTATTAAGAATATAACCAACCATGTATACAAAAACAAGTCACAAATACATGTAAAACTATTATAATTATAATAAATGTTTTAAATTGAAAAATAAATGAATCAAAGTCAATTTATTAAACGCCGAGACGAACAGCTCTGTCTTAAGTGATCTCTTGGATTAAATTAAATCATCATGTTTTAGTTCAGGTGCTAACTTATTCCACTCAGGCTGATGTTGAGTCCTTGGGAAAGATTCTTTACATGTTTTTTTCCTCAGGTGTGAATAAGAGACCCAGCCACAGGTAGAGAAATATATTGTCAGTAGGGTACGTTAATATGATGCACCTAACAGGCTGTTCTACTTTTGACTGTCACTGTCTGCAGGAGGATACTTGATATCAAGTCTGTGAGCCTGTACTTGTACAGGGATACACACTGTGAATCCACCTTTATATCTGTTACCTTATGGAGGGGGTGTAGGTATTTGGATGCGAAGAGGAAGACTCTGGATAGAGATCAATGGGGAAAGTTTGTCCTCACTTACCCTTACACCGAAAAGAAGAAAAGAAATTGATAAAGAAACCTTATGGAACACCATTTACATACCTGTAACAGTTGGGGTGGCCAAACTTCCTCGAGTTGTGGTGGAAGTTATTCTCGGAATGGGTATTGTAAGAATGACTCCAGCACTGGTGCCGACCCACAGCAAGTCCTTACACACCATCAGAGATGTAATGCGTAAACAAGCAGCTTTGTGCTGGCGGATAATGTCATCGGCAGCTGCAATTATTGAAGTCAAATGTGATAATCAAAACAAGTTGCAAGTAAATGTAATGTCAATGTAAATAGAACTAGCCATCAAATGGTGGTAAAATTGAACTCGGATACAAAACTGAAAAAATTTACAAAAAGGTGAAGTGGATAAAAAGACGAATAACAATAGTAACAGTAACAGAAATACTCAAAAACAAAATAACTGATATCATGTGAAAATATCATTAAAAAGCATCAATCACACTGTTTTAACAATCTTTCTTTCAAAAACACTTTAAAAAAATATATCTTAGATAAGTGTATTTTTAAGTGTGATAATAATGAATGGCATTTATATAGCGCCTATCCATGATCATCACCAACCTTTTAAGCACTTTACAGTAGCACATCTGCCCCGGGAAAGCAACGGAACACTCAATATGCCGCAAGCTGCATGATAGGCACCAATACAATGTTTTTACAAGGATGACGCTGCTTATAACCGAAACAACAGTAAAGGGAATGGCTGTTTCTGCATGTACTTACATTGAAGTTTTTGTGACACAGCCTGAGCAATGGAGACTTCCAGGAGAAAGTCGTAGGTAACGGCGTGGAACAGGACCACTTTGGAGCTCTGTTGTGATGCCACCCAGACACCTTGTCCTGAACACACAAGGCACTGAACAGTGCGACTCGAGTCGGAAGAAACTTGAAAGGAGGTCTGGGTGGGGGAAGGGACACAGTATGATTAGTAATGAATAGCATTAAAAAAGAAAAAGAAAAAGAAGAATATCTATATAGCACTTATCGATGATCATCACCATGTTCTAAGAGCTTTACAGTAGCACATTTGCACCGGGAAAGTAACAGATTAATGTAATGTAATGTAAATAATGAATTTGTATAGCGCTCAACTTTCACCCTGGAGTGCTCAGCGGCGCTTCACAAT
>JARDUL010171333.1:0-10320 GCA_030265205.1 Dirona pellucida
GCTTGTGACTTGAAGGAAAGACTCGCGTTTTGCCTCTGGTCCTCGGGACTTGCAAGCAGCAAACTGAATTGATGGTTCGACCCAGCTCTAAGCTGAATAGAAGACAAGTAGTCTAATAATAATAGTAAATAGTAGGTATCTATAATTATAAATCTAATAATAGAGACTAATAATAATACTAATAGAGTAGGTCTAATAGTAATATTTATTTATCTATATATTTTAAATTTTTTAAAATTTCTATATCTAGCTAGCGTTTTTATCTTAGAGTTAGAATAGTTATAATTTTATAGACTTAGTCTTGTCCAGTATTTAAGTATTGATTTAAATTTAAATAATTAATATGACTTTTTTTTTAGGTAGCCTTGTGGAACACACATGACTAAATGTAGGACTGATGTGTAAATATTTAAAGCTCACCAATGATTTTCAGCAAGACAAACAGTCAAACAGTAAATGATCTTTTATAGTGATTGTCGATGGGCGGCCAGAAAGAAAAAGACTTTTGACAAAAATAATAATAGTCCTCACTCGAGCTGTGCTCGATTCCGATTCATGACTCGATTTTGGCAGTCCTTGATTCAGACTCGATTAATCGAACCCAGTGTGTGGAACCGTCAACGGTTCTCGATTTTTAACGTTCCTCGACTTTTTTCCCGAACCTCGAACCGAGCCTGACTCGAAGGTTGAAAAGTTTGATGCTCGATCAAAGCCATTTGAAGTTGCACAGCTGCGCCGCGCGTCTGTCTTACGTAGACGATTGACTACCTGTCCACCCTTTCCTGTGTGTATCTTAGATTTTCAGCTCGCGTGGCATTATTGTTTTTCTACTGTCTATTGTCTACTACTGTGTTATCCTTCTACACCCTCATCGCACCCTAAAATTAATAAGCATCTTTATGAGGGTGACGTATATCTCTATAGTATGGGCTAGTCTATTGTTTGCGGGTACGTAAAATAGTATTGAAATCGGTTGAATGCAGAAAAAAACAAGGCAAGATTAAATTATACTTGATGCAATATACCCCTATAAAAAAAGTAAGATAAAAACTGTCCTAACAATCGGGCGATTTAGTGAGTGTTGTGTTGTGTGTACTTATCTCACTTCCCTACAATTTTCTCTATATTGACTGGACTCAAACAACCACCACACTACACCCGCTCTATCACTCACACACGATTTTGTCATCTAACGAGGTGACAATCCTTTCGTTTCCTTTGGTTCTGACGCGTTGTTTGACATACGGTCCCCACTCGATTCTCAAGTCCAACTCAACTCTCACCAAGAACCGAACAGTGGTGAGAGTTGAAGAGTTGGAGAATCGTTCGGTTCACGGTCCTGGAGATTCAAGAACCAGTGACTCAGAAGTGAAGCGGGATTTGCCCGCCTCTATCTAGCCTCATACACCAAAAATGAGTTATGCAATAATCAAAAGTGTCAATTGAAGTTCTTTCTAAAGAGATGTTTGTGGAGTGAGTAGTCACACACGAATTTGACGTCATCAAGATGGTAGATGGGTTTACAAAGTCCATCTTTCCCAAGGACTCGACATTGGTAGCGCTGCCAATGCTGTTAGGATTCAAAGCGGTATCTCACAATCTCAAGCCTGGCAGCCTACCAAAATGAATTAAAAACAGGGTTGGCACACAATCATAAGTAAAGATAGATTTAGTGTTCCAGGACTTGTGATTGATTTTGAGTCAATCATTTTATTTCATTTCATCTCCTCAGCAGACTATGATTTGACCTGGCACAGCGGTGATGGAGGTTGAAATTGAAATGGCTCACCTGGATCTGACAGAGTCTGCACCTTCTCCAAACAGTACCAGTGTGTCAGACGCTCTGGGTGATTATTTGTACCGAGATGAGGCCAGGTCCACCAATCTACTGTCTGGTAAGATAAAGATAAAGAAGGATAGTCCTGTATCCCCATACATGATGTAAAGGTTCAACAAAGACTACATCATTTATCCCCCAGCAGGCTGTGTTATTCAATTTATCCCTAACTCTTGGGGCTTTATAATATATAGCAGCAGCCTGTTACTGTTAGGTGCATTATAATATATATATATATTATATTAACATATTGACAATATTTTTCTCCAGAAAAAATATGTCAAGAGTTTTCCCAAGAACCCAACATCAGTGACATTTTTCTTTTCTTGTCCATTGTTTTTTTTTCTAGCACTGCATTGCATTCCAAATATTTTTTCCATTGTAAGCCTACTCAATTTGACACATTTTAATGTTTTTAGTGTTGAGAGAACAAACTTTTTTTTTCAAAAATTATTTTTGTTTTCTTCCAAAGGTTTTTCCACGCTCTACCGTAACAAACAGTTTGTGGACGTTACACTGGTGATAGACAACCAGGAGTTCCCATGCCATAAAAATGTCCTGGCTGCTTCCAGCCCATACTTTATGGTGATGTTTTCGACCCAGCTGGCCGAGGGGCAACAGGATCGGATCACACTCATGGACATGGAAGCCACCACCTTGGATCTGGTCCTCGAATACATCTACAATGGACAGGTGTGTAAAAGCTGCTTGTTCGTGAATGTGTCTGCAATGGATAGGTGTGTAAAAGCTGTTGTTCGATTTCCTTTAAACTGTAAAGCATTGTAGGGGTCAACTCTATGCCCGGCCTAGGAAAGCACACATGCATGAAGAGCTAGCATACAAACACACAGGAGCTGACTGACACGCATGGCTGATCACTGAGCTGGAAAATCAATGGATGAAAGAATAAAGACATGCAGTTGTTAGCAGCATGACATGCAGTGTCTTCTTTTCTTAGAGCTCTGGGCAATTTGTTGCAAACAAAAGGCCCAAAATTAAAAAAATGATCTAAATCCAAAACGTTTTTATATTATATTTTAAAATTGGCACAAACAAATTTCTTATCATTAAAATATCTAAGTGCTCTGGCTGGGTTATAGCTTTGGATGCTATTAGACAAGTATGATGGTGCCCAAGTATTGATGAGTGACCAACAAATTTTCTGTAGCCTTGGTGTTTAACCACCCTATTCCCCCTCCTCACTTTATTGCCATCTTGGTAAGCATCCATTAACTTCCCTGCCCTATTTCAGGTATCGCTCACACAAGAAACGGTCCAGAACCTTCTGTCCGCCGCCAACCTGTTTCAGCTGGTTCCTCTCAGAGACGGGTGTGCTGAATTTATGATGAGTCATGTCACTGTGTCCAATTGCATTGGCGTGTTCTTCTTTGCCAAAGCACATCAGTGCAATGTGTTGGCGTTGAAGGCCAAGGAGATTATCAACAACAAGGTGAAAGCAAATTTTTACAGCAAACAATTTTGTTTTGCTTGTCTGTTGTATATCTCCTCCTACGGAACCCACTTTGTAGTGGTGGAGGGGCTTGTGTAGTGTATTTCAGGATTGTGCTGAGGTTATTTCTGGATTGTACTGAGGTTATTTCAGGATTCGTGGGCGTTGGTAGTGGAATTCATAAGTTAAGCAATTTGGCGTTCACTCAGCGTACTGATTGATAATAATACCATTGTCCTCTACTTTCTCTTCCAGTTTTCGCAGCTGTGCAAACAACAAGAGTTCCTCCTGCTCCCCGTTGACAAACTGGTGGAAATCGTCAGCGACGATGACCTGAACGTGACCTTGGAGGAAATAGTGTACGAAGCTTGCATGGCTTGGATTAGCGAGGATAAGGATGAACGGGGACAGAATCTTGTCGAGGTGAACTGTTGGGTTCATGGTGTTTTTTTTCTTTCTTTCTTTTCTTTTTTTCTATCTTCTTTTTTATTTGGGTGTGTGGAGAAAATGTGTGCAATTGAAAAGCTTATCTTGGCCTTTTTCTATCGATGACAAAATTTTGAAGGGAGTGAATTTGAATGCCGGGCTATTGACTTCAAAGATATTTGAGTGGCTCATGTCCGACATGGAAGCAAAAGATTTTACTGAGCTGTTTCTCATATCTAGAAATCTTGACATGCGACGCACTTGGTCGGAGTGCAAGTCAAATAGAATCCAATAACAGTTGGTTGTAAACAGCAGGGGAAGATTCACAGAGGTATAGCAAAGAACTTACGGAAGGATATAATTTCAGAAAATGTAGAAATGAGAGGAATTAAATCAGCTGTTGTGAAGAAAGTAAGCCATCTTGTGGATAAGAATCTTGTGGATAAAATGAAAAAATAAAATAGTTGCACTCGACACAGAAAGGTTCATGATAGAGAAAGATCACGGATGTGTTGCTATGTCACAAACAATCAAAACAAACCACCTTTTTTTTTTCAATTTCGTAGTCATAAATGTTCTACTTGGAATTCAATTGTCTCTCACATTGTAAAGCATCTTTGAGCATTTAAAGAAACCGAGTTTCTTGCTATGTATGTCATTTATTACTTTTATTTTTATTATTATCATTGTTATTAGTATTATTATTATTAATATTCTTCTTCTTCTTATTTATATTTTTATTATTATCATTTTCATCATCATCATCATCATTCTTTTATTACCTTACATGCCTTCCTTAAAAATCTTGATCCATAGATTTTCCAGCTCCGTATGAGGCCATGTGTACTGGTGGGGCACAGATGTGCACTTAACCTGGATACGTTTTACCTGGGTCTGCGCATCAATGCCTTCTGCCTTGTACACTGTACTCGCCCATACACAGATCTGTTCCCTACACTGTTTAATTAAGGTTCTAAAGGGAAAGATAACAAACAAACATGCCTTCCTTCCAAAGTTTTAATTTAGTGTATTGTCTGCTTTTTATTTTGTTTCCCAAATCAAACCACTGCCCAACCTGTAAAATACTTTGTCCCCAATGTCTACCTAGGTGATGAACTGCGTACGATTCGCCAACATCAGCTCGTATTATTTCTGTGATAAGATTGACACCAACCCGCTACTTCGGCAGAAGACAGAGTTGCGGGCCCTGTTGGACACGATTCGATGCTATCACATGCTCAAGGTAAGGCTACTGTGCTGTCTTGTGGGAATATAAATCAGTAGGGGAATAGGATGCATGGTGGAGCTGGCTGAGTGGTTAGGCTACCGGGCTTAAGATCATGAGATCCCAGGTTTGATTCCTTGCTGTGTCACTAATGGTGAGTCCTAGGGAAAGACTCTTCACAGATTTATTTTTCCTCGCTTGACCTGGGCGTGACTGAGTACTCAGCTGCAGGCAGTAAAAGACATTGCTTAAATACAGTACTCATCTTTTATATTTATCTTTACTTACTGACCGGATGGTGTTGCTGCTTCAGGCATAGGCTCGAACCCTAATATCGGCAAACTTTTTACTAATCTTGTTTATTGTCTCTCACTGGCTCTGCATCATTTTCCTACTATTATTCTGCTTTTTACTACCCATAACGGTAACGCGCCAGTTGGCATGTAGGGTATAGGGTGTGCAATGTCAGAGGAACAACCACAAGTAACAAATAGAGGGGAGCAGGGTGGGTATAAATAGAGGAGATCTGTAACAACAATAGATAGACTCTGCTTATTTCCTCTATTTGTTTAGCTGGCCTTTTGCTTTTCGTCATTTGTATTATTTTCCACGCCTAAAGCAATACTAATTCTAATAATAATTTTTCTGATCTACAGGTCCTCACTCCCTCAAACCCCCACCCTACCCCATCTGTTTTACTTCGGATTATTCCTTGTTAATTGTCGCTTGACAAATGCCATTGGTCACAACTTCGTTGTTTTCTGCTGTCAATGATTGTAAATAATTTGCATACTCCATAATTTCACTCAAGTCTACATAGCTTCAGCAGGTCACCAGTATTATTATTGTACTTGCTTTACATGTAAGACAGCTTGTGGGTACTCTTACTGTTACCCAGCTTCTCATTTCAAGTTTTTGATTCTTCTTTCAAAGAAAAGTTACAAGTACAGGGACAATACACCAGACAATACACCAGAGGTGGTCTGCAAATTAACGGAAGAAGAAGAACATAGTTTGTTTTTACCATCAGCTATAATAATTTTTCGGCCAATTGTGTTTTGTTAATTCTTTTTCATATTTAGTTTTTCTACGGTTGTGAATATTATATGAATTACTTGCTTGTTATTTGTATGTATCACATGTTTAAACAGAGCTTTTTGTCACCACTAATAATTTCTCTCTTGGGATTAATAAAATATATCTTAAAACTTACAACTTATAACTCACAATTTCCAACCCCACAATTCGCAGAATCGACAACAGGAAATGGACATCAAACTGATGCCGCGACGTGGAATGGTATACGAACGGGGTGTCATGATCATCGCCAACCCTTACACAGAGGACGTGTTGAAGAAATATAACTGTATGGAGATGCTTCTGCCCAAGACTGGGGAAGTCATTAGCATATGCAAATTACCTCTAAGCCTCTACACGCCTGGTGAGTAGAAAAGAAAACTTTTAGAGGAGCGTGTTAACTGCTTCAAAGATACCAACTTTGAGTAAAGTTACTGAAATCAGTTCCCTTCTCAGACTGATAGATTTGCACAATGCAGTGATCTCCCCGGGAGCTAAAAAAATTTAGCTCTTATCCTGTCCGGGCTCTTTTGCAGATTTCTCTCAGGTGGAGTAAATGTACGATGTGCGTGTCAGGTATATGTCCTTAAGAGCCTTGAGGCCCATAGAGCTGGTGCTTTTCCCGGTTTCCGTAGCATGAAGTTGACATAGTGACCCTATGTCACCCTTCTGGTTAGGACGCTGGTCTATCGCAGATTACGTCCCCAGCTATTTATAAGCTGCTACCCATTTAGACACCTTGGTCGAGTGAGGCAATTGGAGTAAGTTTCTTGCCCAAGAAAAACAACGAGAGTAACTTGATAGGATTCAAACCCACAACCTTCGCCAATAGGCAATACTCTAGGTTGTAGGCTAGGAAATGCAATAATTAAGACTCATCGGGAAACCAGACAGAGAGTGGTATTGAATCGGTACCTTTGTCTAAACGTTGGCCCAGGTCGGCATGAAAACCATGCTCTTAGGCCGAATGACTCTGAGTAACTATGCTTTTAGATGAGCATGTCTATGTAAAAGATGAAAGATATAGATGGGTTTATAGTCGGCATCCCCTTTCTGTGAACATGTACTTTTATGGAAATACAGACTTTGAACACGTCTTTACCATTACCGTTGTTTTATTTTGCTATTCTAGATAGGCTTTTTTTTTCTTCTCTTTTTTTCACTGGCCCTTATTTGTTTCTATGAAAAACAAGCATGAAATTGTCAATTTGAATATGAGCAAACCACAGATACTACAGTTTATTACCATGATTCAGGAGTGGACAACAGTCTAGACAAAGTAAGTGTCAAAAACTTCATCAGGCTATCGTTTTAATATTACAAGTTCTTATTTTCCTTGTGAAGCACTTCATTTTTAGATTTCCCATGAAAGCAAGCGGTAACTAGAGAACCTATTGGTAGTGTAAAAAAAAACTGGTGGCAATGTAAGGGTTCATTAAGCTTTTCATGGTTGCTTTCATTCTGTTTCTTTCCTAGGTGTTGCCTCTACCGGTGACAACCAGATCTATTTGGCGGGTGGGGCCATTCGTAAGATCAACTACCGCGGATCAATTACCACAGAGGGCGTGTCCAACAGTGTCCACGTCTTCGACCAATCAGAGGCCATCTGGTGTTCAAAGGCCAAAATGAACATGTCTCGTTCTCAGTTTTCATTGGTTGTTGTCGACAGGTGAGTCGTCGAATAGTGCATGTCCCTTGTCACAACCCTGTGCATGAGAAGGGGAAGGGTGGGTCGGTGCTATATTTTGGGGTATTAGTTTTCAATAACATTCTGCAGTTAGTAACAAAAATTGGGAATAGCAACAAAAGTTTTTTTTTTTTTTCTTTTAACCGTCTGACTTTACTTCTTGTTTCCTAGTTCATATGTGAAAAAAAAAGAATTCTGTTTCTTCTCCTTCTTCCTCTTTTTTTATTCTCCTTCTTTTACTTCTCCTACTACTTCCATGTTTTATATGGTCCATGCATTCACATCTTAGGTGTCAAGGCCACAAACACATATACACACACACATACACACACTAACAACCAAGAGGTGATGGGTTCGATTTCCATTTCATACTGTCCTTTATACTTTTTCTACACAGTGTCTGAAAATATTCCCTTTATGTCTAATCATTGATAGTGTGAGGTGCAAAAGAGTTACAAAATAGTTCAGTTGAACATTTCACAGTCTTTAAGTGCCTGATATTGGCCAGTCCTGATGTGTTTTCTTCTAATTGCGATGAGAAGCTTGTCGTGGGGCCCATGGTGTTTTTGGCCAAGTGGTTAGACTGTCAGCCTCTAGATGGTGAGATCCTGTGTTTGAATCCTGGCTGAAGCTACTGATCTTCAGTCCTTGGAAAATACTCTTTGGACATTTGTCTTCATTTGACTCAGGTGTGAATGAGACCCAGCTACAGTCAGTATGATGCACCCAACAGGTTTATATACTGCATGCTCCTCAAGGAGTTGAGAAGGATGTTGAATGACACAGCCTGCTTTGGGATTTAATAAACGATGTAAAGTCTGCGAGTCTGCATGTGTACAGGGATACAAGAGTCTTATAAACCCATCTTTATCCATCATACTACTGTTTATTCCTCTCCTGCTCTACTCTTAACTGATGCCCAATGTGTTTTCTTTAATTAATTTGTTTTGGTTTCCAATAGTTACATCTATGCCGTCGGAGGTCACGACGGGACAGAGATTTTGATGACAGTGGAACGCTACGACCCCATCCAGAACATGTGGATGATGATTGCCTCCCTTCCCCAGTGTATCCGGTTTGCGACCAGCGTCAACTACAAGGGGATGCTGTACGTGTTTGGCGGGGAAACCAAGTCAGAATTCAGCAATCAAGCGTACAGGTCTGTGTAGTATAGATGAGGAGGATAAGAATTTATCAGAAAAGACAATTATCAATTTTGGTATACATTATTTTTCAATTTCAACATGAGAATGAACATTGTTTATATGTGGTGTTGGTGGCCGAGGGGATAGGCTGCCGCTCTTAAGATTGTAAGATCCCAAGTTTAAATCCTGGCAGTGTTAGTTACTTAGTTACTTACGCTGAGACCTTTGAGAGAGACTCTTGACACGTTTTGTTCTCACTTGACTTAGGTAGAGAAATTCAATGTCAGTATGCTGGTATGATGTGCCTATCAGGCTGCTCTACTGTATTCTCTCCTTCGAAGTTGAAAAGGACTTTGAATTGGGGCATAAGTGATGTAAAGTCTGCGAGCCTGTACTTGTGCTACGATACAGACCATAAACCCATCTTTGTCTTTATTTGATTTTAGAGTTGATTACAGTCGACGTTATACATAAGTCTATACTGCTGTGGTGACCTTATGAGTTGATGATGTGTTTAAAAAAAAAAATTATTGTCTTTGGGAGGTAGCATCCTAATAGGACAAGATTGTTAAAAAGATTTTCCCCAGCAACTTTACCTTGCTCTTTGGGAAGTACTTGAAAAAAATCATGAGATTTCTTATTCACCATTTGAAAGTTGTTTGTCACTGGTTACGATACTTTTTTACTCACAATAGAAATGGAAAACCCAAGCAAGCGGACACATCTTGTTTCTACTGCCCAACGATATCAGCATACCGGATTTGCTCTAATTGTTGCTCTGGTCGCATTAAAAATGAAATGCACACAAGATGTGACATGTTAACTAGGGTCTAAATCTAAATATGGGTAATGTTAAAAATGAGCACCACTCGTGAGCTTGTACCTTAAAAGTGTGCCTGATGTAATTGGATTTTTTTTTTTTTTTTTTTTTTTTTGCGTGGCGAACTTGGAAAACCAATATGAAATTTGTTAAGCAAAGAACAAATTGCCAGAAGTGTGATTTGCTTCTTCTTTTTTCATTCTAGATATGACCCTACTGAAGACTCGTGGACCGTTTTACCTTCCATGAAAACACCGCGGGTTCTGGCTGGAAGTGTTGTTTTCAAAGACAGAATCTATGTCATAGGTACGTAGCCAAGCACTCAATGTATGGTACTTAAAAAAAAGTGATAGAATAAAATATAAAGGAAAATTATTGAGAACTTAGAACAAACAAGAAAAAACCCCAACAACCTAGAACAAAAGCCATTCATATGGAAGGTCAAATAAGAATGTAAAATAGTACCCATCGACCTTTTAAAACTTGTCTGGAAATAGAAGATTTTACTCATTGAAGACGTATGATTTATAAAATGAAACTAAAGAAGACAATACCATTCTGTTTAAAGTTCCCAACAAAACATTATTATATTAACTTATATGTGTGTCTGTTTGGATTGGATATTATGAAGGGTATATTTTTATGATTTACAT
>JARDUL010171555.1:0-10319 GCA_030265205.1 Dirona pellucida
CCCATGCAGAATACTCTTAAGACCTTTGATTTAGAAAACGTGTTATAGAATTTGCAGTGAAAAATTAAACCCTAGGTCTCAAAGAGTTTGATTTATTTAATAATGTCAGGGAGTATTTTGTGGAGTATGTAAACATTTTAGAAAAACAATTTATTGATTTATGATTGGGAATGATGTTTATTTTAATGTACCCAATCGTTAGTGAACGTAAATTATAAGGATAATATTAATAATAAAAAGAGATTTAATTACTTTTCTTTCAAGACAATGGTGACAGAAGGTGTAATGATAAAATGTTGTTGGATTAGCAAAATGATTCTTGAAAATGATATGTGTGTGGAAATGGAAGTACGATTCATTTTATAGATGGGAATTGACAATAGATAGCATTGACAGGAAAATTTGACATCTTTGTCAATATCATATTTCAAAACTTATATTTGTTGCCATTATTTTTTTCAAGGTTGACTTCTTACAAAAAGCAGAGGCAGCCTCCGTCGAAAGAATTGACGAATTGGAAGCCATCGTAGAAGATCTGAGGCAACAGCTGGATGATAAATCAGATGGCAACAGTCAGTATCAGAAAGAGGCACACAAAATCACGGAGATGAAGCACCAGATGACCTTCTTGGAAACGGACAACAAGGCTTTGTCTGCGCGAGTCGCAGAGCTGGAGGAAAACGAGGAAATCTTAAGGGAGAACTGGAGACGGGTGGCAGATGAGGACTTCAACAGGACGCAGTGCCTGGAGGAAAAGGTAGACAGTGGGCAATTCCTTTTGTACATAATATAGTGGGGGGAAATAACAAGAAGGAAATAATACGTCATTTGAAATTACTTGTAAGGTTTTAGTTTTATTGATAATTATGGGTAGTTGGTTTTAAGAAATGTGCATTTTTTTTTCATTTCATGTAATCTTGATTTGATGTTTTTAATTCTTTTTTACAGCACTTTCTTTGTTGTGTGCCACTAAATAAAGTTGCGTACTCATATCAGTTTGATACATTTCATTCAAAGGGACTTAATTCAGAAATTGATATATGAGAAACCCACGCACTGTATGGAACAACACCTGGTTTCTTTTGAAGTTTACGGCACGTTCATGGATTTTTAGCAATCACCCGTTTGGATTTAGTTGACGTCCAGATTTTGTGTTTGAATTGCCAACTTTATAAATTTTTTTCAGTGTTGTGGTTGAGCAATCTAAACTAAATGCCATAGGTAAATAAATCTGATATTCTTGCCAAAGTATTTAGTTAGCCCATTTTGAATCAAAATATTACAAATAATTTTTTTTTTATCCCACTGATGTAAAAAATGTCAAGCTCACTTTCAATTGTTATTTACAGGTCAAAATGTTGGAAAGCATGAACAGAGACCTGAAAGTAAAACTGAAAGATGCCCAAGAATACCTGGTCATCGACATGTCCGAGTCAAACTTGTCTCTGGCCGCAGAGCTGGCCGAATCAGAGTCCAAGATATTAGATGACAGCAGCGATGACAATAACGACGGTGACGATGACATGGGTGTAGGGAACGAAGTGTACGCACCGGCAGCCAAACACATCGGCGTGGAATCAACAGGAAAGAAAGTGATGGGTGAAAAAGTCAGGAAGCTGGAGCGCCAGTTGAGTGAGCTCGCTGAGCAGAAAAACACGAAGATTGAGAGTCTTCAGGAGCAACTTGTTGGCCTCAAAGTGAGTTTTTTATGTCACTGACCTCATTCTTTGTCCCCACTCTTTGTACTTTGGATGGATGGTAAAAAGTCCTATCGTACCTATCTTATCAAAGCAATAGTGGTGTATAAAGAAGAAGGCTTCAAAAGGAGACAAATTACATTAAATTAACGTTTCGGGTTTCCCCTTTATCATACGAACATACATTGTATGTTCGTATGATAAAGGGGAAACCCGAAACGTTAAGTTAATGTAATTTGTCTCCTTTTGAAGCCTTATTTTATACACCACTATTGCTTACTTTTTACTGGCTTCCAGCAGCCTCACCACGTTACTATCTTATCTAAGTATTTGCTGTTCAATACATTTAGTAGCGTTAATATTGACCCAGGGGATGGCATCAATGTTCAGAAACTCATTATTTCATTGCCCTGGCTAGCCGCCAAAACAAAATGAATTGGGCTTTCATCTCGTCACTGACTGATGTTACTTACTTCTCTGTAAAAATGAGTCAGGAGACGACCGCTCATTTCTTCCATCAAAAAGGCAGTATCGATAGTTATAAAACCATTCATGCTGTACACAAAGAAAGCAATACCGGCCATATTACGTGACCCACGTGCAGTGGTACGGTATTAATGTATTTGCATATATGTCTTTCATAGTACTTATGTAAATGGTCATTCGCCCACCTGTTTCCAAAATACAAGGTCGTGAAGGGACAAACACATTATTATGATTGTGCCAAATTATAGCAGACATCATAGTCAAGCCAGGGTGTTGCTTTCTTCTTGCAAAAGGCTGCATAATGATGCAGTGGTGATGTTAATTCAGTTGTTAGGCTGTGATGATGAGAATTCATACGTTTTGGAGCTTTTTATGATTTAATTTTTTTAATCCTCCAATTGCTTTATGTTTGTACATTCTTTATGTAACTATTGCCCAATACAACTCTAAACAGGAAACAGAGATCAAACTTAGTGAGACCATTTCAGAGATGGAGATGACTGAGAGGGAACATAGGGCAAAATTGGCACTGTACGAATCCTCAGAGATTACTGTGGAAAAAATGCTCAAATATCAAAGCAAGATAGAAGAGCTTAGAACATCTCAGGTAATGAAAAACATGTGAATAATGATAATGTATTAATTATTTCCCTGATTAAAGGAACAGCCTGTTCTGATTCCGTCATGTATTGTTTTGGTTTTTTCTATTCCATTGCTTTTTAGAAAACCTCAATGTTATTATCTTGTCCTAAAGTTATTTCAGATTATTACGTAATCTGAAATCTATCTTGATTTAAACTCGTGGACAATTGTTGGGTTTCTTTGTACTCAACAGTTGTTTTTAAAAACATTTTGCATGATCCCAGTTTCAAAAGAAACACATAATTTTTTTTGTTCCATATCCTTGTGGGGTTTTTTGTCCTGTGTTAGCCGAAATACTATCACTTTGAAGTAATTTTAGTTGTGCCAGATATTTCATAGTAACGTTTGATATTGTTAGAAAAAAAGAATATTGGTTTGTTGGTTCTTGTTTTTTTGATAATTTCTTATATGTCCATTTTAACTTTTTAAAGGAATCATTGTTGGACCAGTTGGAAATAAAGGAAAACCAAGAGATGACTTTGCAAGAGAAAATGCAAGAGATGGAAAGAACTTTACGCGGGACTATTGTAACCTTAGAGGTAAGTTATGTCTCATTTTCTTAGATGTAGATTCAAGTCAAGATATATTGAATTCACTGAAATATGATATATATTTTCTTTTTGTTTATGAAATTAACAAAGTAATTTAATTTCAACATTTTTGAAAACTCGTAATAATTAATGTACTTCATAAAGAGGTCTGTTCCTTTGTCATAGGCTGGTGAGAATGGTCATTTGTCTTGATCACTTTATCACTAATCTACACGCGAGATGTGTTATGATCATCAGTTTCTGAACACACAACACTTTCCCACCACCTGCATATAAATATACAGGATTGTTATGCGCCCAGAGCCCTCCTTTAAGGAGGGGCGTATGGCGCATTATAAATGTGCATATATTATTATTATTATTATTATTACAGAGCATTATGAAAATTGTATTGCAAAGTTGTTGTTTTTCTTTTTTTTTCACAAACAAATCGAAAGCAAAGGATGGCCAGTGAATACTTTAGAAAGTAATACTATGATTAATCATAAACTTGAAACATGAGTTGGTTTTTTAAAATAAATGATTTGATCTAGATTTAAATTTGCTATTCAAGCTGTGCACTTCAGAAAAAATATAATAATCTAACGATGTGACGTAGTCAAGGCTCACCTGAATTGATTTTTTTAAATTATTAGTTTTGCTGTGATGACTTATGATGTGTTCCTTTCATATAAATTTATTTTATTTTTTTTACCATTGTATTTTTTCCACTTTGAAAAATATTTTTTTACATTATATTTCCCTTACAACTATGCCTTCGCATAATAGGTTATTCAAGAACTTGACTTAGATTATTATATTCCAAACCCCCCCCCCCCCCCCCTTTTTTAATTTCCAGGTTGAGATGAAAGGCTTTAAGCAGAGGGAATTAAAGAACGCTGGTCAAATTAGAGAGTTTGAGAAACAAGAAATCGAATTGTCTGAAAAAGTGTCCCAACAAGCGGAGAAGGAAAATGGTTTATACGTGAAGATCTCTTCTTTGATGGATGAGCTGAAGACTTGTAAAACAGACCTTGAGAATGTCCGACAACAGATGGAGGACAAAGAAGACAAGGTAAGGAGATCTACCTTAAGTCAGTGATTGTATGGGTCTTTCTTGTTTCAATTTTTAGAGTCACTCGTTGCCTTGTAGACATATTATGCCCTGTTTTTGGTGGTCTATTATATTTAACTGTTTTACTTTTCTTCTTTTTTATTTTTTTGGATTTATAGTTTCTAAAATCAACTTACTTTTTATCATTAAATCTGCCATGTCTGAATCACTTCATCTTGAATATAAATTTGAAAAGGGGGCTTTTTAGTTAACAGTTATGATGAGATCTCAGAGTATTTTGCACCAAGGGGAGGCAAAGCACTCTTTTCTTTGATTACTTCCCTTGACACAAAAATATGATATGAAAGAGTAACAAACTCACATATTATGCCTTATATTTGTGGTAAGCAAAGGTACAATCTGTTTTTCACCCATTTAGTCTTACTTGAATTATGATAAACCCCACTTCCAAAAGTAGTGGGGCTGGTAGCACGTTATTTATATTTTACAGATTGTTGTTTTTACACTCTTCATGTTTATCATTTTGTGGATTTTAAAGACTTTATAAGATTTACATCCTGTGTTTTGCATTGATGTTTCTTATATTTATTTAGGCTTAATAATTTAAATTTGTGTCCTTTGATAGGTTCGTCAAACCAAACTCCTTGAGGTAAAACTTTTAGAAATTGAAATGGAGTGCGGGAAAAAGGTGTCCACTTTGAATGCTAAGCTTCGTCACAGAGAGGAAGAATTCCGCCTGAAAGAATCAGCTTATGAGGAACAGATCTCCACATTACGAGAAAGCCACCACAATAGGTCAACATTTGAGGATGAGTTTGCCCAGAAAGAACAGGAAATGCAACAGATGAAAAGTGAAAAGGATGAAGAAATTTCAAATCTTTCATTGGAGATTTCTGAGTTGCAGACAAATTCAACAGAAACTTCATTAAAAGTGTGTTCATTGGAAAAGGAGTTAGAAAGTGAGAGAGAGAAAGTGTGTGAAAAAGAAAGCTTGATACAGAGTTTGAATGAGGAAATTGAATCAAAAGTTAAGCATTTTGAATCTGCAATGATTGAAAAAGAGTCAGAGCACAAGAGAGAAGAGCAAACTTTGGAATCTGAAATTCATATGAAAGAGAAGCATGTGTCAGAACTTGTGGAAGAATTGAAAGAAGCTTTGCAACACGTGAGCCAAGCTGAGAGCAAGGAGATGAATGTTCAAGAGGCAGCACAGGTCAAGATGTTAGAACTGAAGAATGTCTGTGACAGTTCCTTGTCTGAGGTAGAAAAGAAAGTAACATTGAAATTATCTTCGCTGGAATCAAGATTGAAAGCAATGCAGTCATATATCTCCGATTTACAAGATTATATTTCAGAAAAATGCATTAAAATCTGCGAGTTGGAGGCAGAGAAAGGTGAACAAAGAAAAGAGTTTGAAAAAAATATGTTGAAATTAGTAAAGGAAAAAGATGTGATAGAGAATGAGCTGAAAAACAAAGTGCGTCATCTTAATTCTCAATTGGAAGAACAATTAAGTAAAAGTGAATCTGAACAATCTGTTTTGCTGAAAGATTCTCAAGAAAGAGAGGCATCGCTAAGTTTTGACGTCAGCAATCTGCAACATCAGGTAGAACAACATAAACATGAGCTTATCGCAAAGCTTTCAGAACTTGAAGCAAAAAACAAAGCTCATTGTGAGCTATCGTTGGAATTAAGCAGCATCCGTCATGATCACAAAATTCTTCAGAAAGAGCTGGACAAGTCGAAGCAGTCTCATACAGACTTGAAATTGTCGCTAAATACAATCATTTCACAGAAGGATAGCCAGCTTAATCAGTCTTCGGATGATATTGCACAATTAAACAAAGACATTGAAGGGTTAAAACAAGAGTTGTGTGAGAAAGATTACGTTATTGATCAGATTTCTGTTGATAAGGATACTTTGACAAGACAGAGGAAGGAAGAACTTGAGAAATTAATGGAAGAAAAGTCACATTTTGAAATTCAATTTACAGAAAAGTGTCAAGAAATTGATACTGTCAATAAGCTTCATCTGGAGGCTCAAAGAGAATTTGTTGAAACTAGAAAAATGTTGGATGACAAGGACCATGTCATTCAAAAGCATGAGCAAGAAAAAGGAGAAAAAGAAACTTTGCTGAAAGAAACTCAGTCTCATGTTCAGAGCGTGCAAGTTGACAAAGAGAGTTTAGCACAAGAGCTACAGTCTGTTAAGTCTCACCTGGAAGAGGCCCAAAGTCAAATTACCCTTCAGCAACAAGAACTTCAGCTTCTAGGAAATCAGCTGCAAAGTCACCAGGAAGAAATAAACAAATTTAAAATTGGGATCAAAGAAAAAGAAGAAAGCCTACAAGAAAAGGACCAAATGTACAATCAAATAGCGACCGAGCTGAAAAACCTGCATCAAGACATACAAGATCGGGATCATAAACTAGAGCAGGCTGAGTGTAAAGTAGCTGATGTAGAACTGAAGTTGAAAAGGGCTGAGAACAGGGTTAGAGAACTGGAGGCGATGCATGTCAGTTTGGAAGTGAGACTAGAGGAAAGGTATGCTGTCTCTCAGAATGCAGATAAAGTCCTGCGTTCTAAAGAGGTGCGCTGTGAGGAGATGGAGAATAAATTATCCGTGGCAGAAAAGAATCTAGCCAATCTGAAAGATCAAATGTCTGTCGGAGATGAAAGTAGTAAAGAACTTTCTCAAAGACTTCAAGATAAAGAGATGGAGCTTGACGGAAAGCAATCTGAGATGTTAGTGATCAAAGAGACGCTCGAAGAAAGAGAAGAAATGTGTCTGTCTTTGGAATCCAAATTTGAACAACTGGAAATGGATGTTAATTCCATGGAAACCAAATACAACGAAGAGAAACAGAGATTAGAAATTCTAATTTCTGATAAAGAAATCTTGATTAGTTCAGTTGAAACTAAATTGCAGCAAAGTGACTCAAATGTTACAGAGCTGACATCAAAATGTGACAATCTTCTTTCCAAGCTAGATCAAGTCAGTAAAGAATTAGACCAGAAAAGCTTGGACTTTAATGAAGTTCAAAGTCAGACTCAGGGAAGAGATGTGGAGTTGAGTCAGTGTGAGGCAAAACTAGAGAAAAGTGAACAAGAATTAGCCAATCTTAATTTGAAACTGGAAGAAAGTGAAAATATTAAAGCAAATAAGATAATTGAACTTGAGAATATCCTTGAAGAAAATCAATCTCTAAAACAAACTGTTGACAAACTTTCCACTGAAAAGGAGAGTTATCAAGTCAGAGAAGAAAACCTCCATCATGAAATGCAAAGATCGGAAGAAAAGAACAAAATTCTTATTTCAGATCTTGAATCCGAGAAGTCGGACTTAATTTCTACATTTGAATTATTGCAAACAGAAAACTCAAGTCTCAAAGACAGAATTCAAGGAATGGAGAGAGAATTGAGTACGATAAATGAGCAGAGTTCCGAACTCACAGAAGGGAAACAGAGTCTTTCCGCACAGCTGTCAGAAGTCCAAAGTGAAAACAAAAGCTTACTTGTTAGAATCAGCGCTTTAGAATCTGATTTGTCAATGAGCGCAAACGAAAGGGACAGAGTGGTGGAGGAAGCCAAATCTCTGGAGGCAGAAAAGGACAGACTTGAAATGGAAAACAGTCATTTTCAAAGAGAGATTGAGGAGGCTGCAAAAGAATTTCAGAGCATAACTGTTAGCTTCGAAGAAAGCAAGACCAATATTGAAAATAAAGTTGGTGAAATATCCAAGGGAAAGCAAAAAGTAGAAGAAGACTTTGCAGCCCTGCAAAAGGAACACAGTAAACAGGCCTCTGATATGACAAGGAAGTTGGAAGGAAGAGACAAGGAGATTGGGAGTTTAAAACAGAAATGTGAACATTTGATGCAAGAGAATAGTGTTTTAATTTCTTATGTGGATTCTCTTAAACTCGAGTTGACTCAAGCACAGGATACGAAAAAGCCAGCTGCAGTTGAAAATATTGAAGATCAAATGGTATCCGAGACTGACATCAAAGTCAGCATGGCACCATCTCTGTTTTCAACTCCGTCTTCTAGAGGAATGGAGATACCCGCACAAGAAAGTCAACAACAGCTGATCAAATTTGAAACCGCATTAAACGAGGTGAAAGACAAAGAGAAGCATTTACATAAGAGAGTGTCTGAACTTGAGACTGTAGAGAAAGAATTGAGAGAGCAGATAGTGGACATTGAGATGACTGTTATTGTTCCTTTGGAGACTGAGAACCAGGACTTGAAAGATGAAATTGGCATCGTGAAGCAAGAACGAGATGAAGCCATTTCCAAAATCAGCAAGTGGGATGATGACGATGATGATGATGAAGGAAGAGTCCAAGAATCTGAAACGGTGCATCAGCGACTTGAAGATGCATTGATATTCGGGGAAGAATTGGAGAAGAAGAATAGCATATTATTGAATGACATCCAGATATTGGAGAATCAGAATGAGAGTTTGCATGAGAAAGTATCTGATTTGGAAGCCACTGAGAGTGAATGGAAAGATGAAATAGACAATCTCCAAGAAGAGATAAAGAGTCTTTCCCAAGGACATGAAGACACGTCTGTCCTGGAAGAGACAGAGACTACTCTTATGGATAGAGTCTTGGATCTGGAAGAAAGGGAACGTAATTTGATTCAAGAGTTGGAAAAAATGAAAATCTCAGTCACAAATGCAGGGAAAGATTGGACTGAGATTGACAGTGTGAGTGAGAAGATGAAATACCTCGAGCAGAAAAATCAAATATTGCAAGATGCGGAGGGACGATACATGGATAAAATTATGGAATTGGAAGAGGACAAACACAGATTATTGTCAGAGTTGTCCTCATCCTCAAACAACATTGATATGCAAATTTCACAATCACACAACATTCCTCATACCTCTGTAAATATTATTTCTGTTTCGATATCAACGCAAACTTGTGTGCCATTTGAAATCAGTGACACTATCGACAGTGCTAACTCACCCGATAGTGTAGATTCATCAAACCATTCACAAACAGCCACATCATCTGGGCAAACTCATCCATCCTCGGAAGATAATGAAAACATTAAAGCTATTTCCGTCCTTGAAGATCAGTTGCAGGAGAGTAACGTAAAACTTGAAGAGCTTGATGCTCAATTAAGAGAGAAGGAGACGTCAGTGTTGTATCTGCAAGACAAGCTTGAGCTTTTGAAAGATTCTGAAGGAAAACTGATGGATAAACTTTTAGAAGCTGAAGAAAAAGCGTCCAGTGCTAGCACTGCGCTTTCTCATCACGCGTCTGAAATATCAGAACTTAATAAGAAAATTGAGCATATTCAAGAGGAAAATGAATTCCTCGCAGAAAACGTCGAGCAGTATAAAAAATCGTTCAAAGAGGAGAAGGAGAAATGCAATGATCTTCAGCACAGGTTAATGGAGGACAGTGTCAATGTTTCCGAACTGCAAAAAACTCAAGAAGAACTTGTGAAAACTCAACAGATGGTGGAAGATATTCAGTCAGAGTATGAAGAACAGTTGTCTGAACGCCTAGAACAGGAAAATAATCTCAAAGAGGAACTTTCCCTCGCCTTGAAAAAGCAGAGTGGTTTGGAAGAAGTGTTGAGTCTCAAGACCAAAAGGGAAGGAGAGCTGCTGGAACAGGTGGATGGTCTCAGGTCAGCAGAAAAGGAGCTGGTGTCTAGAATGGCCTTGATGAAGACTGAAGACGAGGATTCTGCTATGTCAGACTCTGGCTTGTCTGCGGATGATCCCCGTATCAGGTAAGCTGAGCTGTCAAAGATTATATCTATTCATTCATTACATTTTAATCATTTAATCATTCATTCATCTGTTCATTGTTCTGTGTAAAATATGTTTGGGTTGAGTAGCTATTTTTACATATATACGAATATATA